>PVJX010000654.1:0-119067 GCA_004027295.1 Dolichotis patagonum
CTCATTCTCCTCAAAACAGCTGTCCATACCTTAATGGGTGTTGAACTTAAACAAGGCAAAGCAAGCTAAGATCACTTTGAACAAAAAGTGATAGTTTTGCTGGACTTCACATCATGACATTATGGAGTCAGCACTGAGTATTGTAGTGTCTCTTTTTCTTCAAAGTAGTTGTTCATTTCAACATGTGTTATATAGTTGGCTCTCATAAACTGTTTATAAGCTCTACACATGCATGAGTCTCTACATGTATATCTATCATTACTGTATTAGCAGGAAAAACAAAACAAAGCAAGATAAAACAAAAACAATTCCTAGAAAAGCATGAGGCAGAAAAGTCACATAAAACCACAATACAAGGTGATCTACAATGGTTACCATGGTGTCTCAGCAGTATATAACAACATTAATAAAAACGAAGCATTAGGGCTGGGGATTTAACTCAGTGGCTTAAGCGCCTGCCTGACAAGTGTAAGGTCGTGAGTTCGATCCCCGGTACCAAAAAAAAACAAAAAAACAAAAAAACGAAGTATTAGAGACATTATAAGACTTCAAAAGCAAGTAATAATCAAACCAGAGTGGGTATATTAGTGAACCTTGTCATCTTCAGTGTAGTTGCCTATACTCTTAGACTTGATGCTATCCATCACAACAGATTTAAATTTATGCTTTCTTAAGTCCTGTTCTGTTCTGTGTTGTTGTGTTTAATTTTACCCCCTTTAAAATAAAATTTAAAAAACTTTATATATATATATATATATATATATATATATATATATATATAAAAGAAAGTGCTCTAAAGGATATAATTGAATGTATGTTTAAGTGTGTAAGATAGATGACCATGTTACTGTTTTTGTTGGATTGTTGAGCAGAACTGTTAATAGTCTCACTGAATGCCTACTTTGTGTGCTTTAATTTTGTAACTTGAACAACTATTTCCAATGATGACAGTATGTAACTTATCAAGTGACGATTTTTTAGTGTTTTTGTTTTTGTTTTGTTGTTATTGTGGTTCTTTCATTTTTTTGCCTTTGGAATTCTGTATTGTTGCTACCCTTTTTCTGTTTTGTTTGGTTGTTTTCTTTTTTGTTTTTTCTCTTTACATAAAATTTAAAAAAAAGAAAAAAATCCTTTTGGAGAATGTAAAGGATATTTTTAGTTATTGAACACTTTGGAGTGATAGCATTAAAAACAGAATTTCACTTTAATGCATAAAATGCCTTAGTTGTAACTCTCAGTAGAATGGATGAGGAGGTCAAAAAGAACTTGGCTATGCATAAAAGGGAAGCAGAGAGAAAAAGAGCATATGCTTAAAAAATGAGTAAAAATACAAAAGATGGTATGAAGTAAATGAAAGATAGCCGAGGAAATAGAATAGTTTAGGACCATTAATGTTTTGTGTGTGCTTTTGTTTGTGGGTGTATATTCTGGTATAAGACAAAGAAGACAATGCATATGTTTGTACTAAAGATAAAGGATGGATTTAGGTCCATCCTTCCCTAAAACTCAATTTTCCTCAAATATTCAGCAGCAAAGTGTTGGTAATAGTTATAAGCAATCTCCTGGCTTGTTCAGTTGATGTCGTTCTTCCTGTGTACCTTAGCAAATTAAACGAGGATCTGAGGGCTAAAGGTGGGGGATTCAGTCTGACATGGCAATGACATTGGACAACTTCTTCTCCCCAAGAGGCTGATAGCAAGAAGGTATTAGAATTGACTATCAGGAAAATGAAAGATACTAGGTATCATTGCTGAAATACTGATACCAATATTTATATCATTTTAAAATCAAATCATGAACATGCCCAAAAACAAACAAACAAAAAAAGGTTTTGAGAAAAAAAAAACTCAAGTATTGCTCTACCTACTTTCCCTTTGCAAACTGTGCAAGATGTGAAGTTTTAGATGGAACTTCATATACTTTAAATTAAAAATGTTAGCTTTCCTATCCTAGATGTTAGTACAGAATCCAACTTCACATCATCAATCTGTCCTCCTAATATAGGTAACTGAATTTGAGATCCTCAGAAATTTTCTTGGTACAAATGCCTTTCTTTTTTTCTTTTGCCTTTTCTTGTTTTGCCTTTCTTCACTGACAAAAATGCTGCATCAAACACAGGGGATCAGGAAAAGTTTTTTTCACCTCCATGAATTAGGTAGGAAACAACGTTTGGCAGCAAGGAATATAGAAAATGTCTTTACTTTTTCCCGTTTCCTTTCTTTTCTTTTTCTTTCTTTTTCTCTTTCTTTCTTTCTTTCTTTCTTTCTTTCTTTCCTTTCTTTCTTCTTTCTTTCTTTCTTTCTTTCTTTCTTTCTTTCTTCTTTCTTTCTTTCTTTCTTTCTTTCTTCTTTCTTTCTTTCTTTCTTTCTTTCCTTTCTTCTCTTTTTCCTCTTTCTGCTTCTGTGTCTTCATCACCATGTTCTTTTTAAAAAATTTTTTTAAAGGTGCCATTATTTCAGGTGGAGATATCTGCTATTTTATTCTGGACAATGTTGGGCTCTTTCAAGATCTCTGCTGGGGATCTAACCAAATATTTAAAGGCCATTCCTAGAAACAAAAACATGATTTGCATTAACAAACATTTTCAATAAGATCTCTTACCAATGAAGAGCCTGACCAGATGCTTACCATCTTATATTTTTTAATATTATTCTGTGAAATATATGCCCTGTCAACATAGGTGAAAGAGCATTTGAAAAATCTGAACATACACAAATCAATGAGTGCAGATGACATCAATTCTGAGGCCTGGAGGGAATTAGCTAATGCAGCCTGGCAAATAACACAGCACCTTCACAATACAACATTATCAAATTACCTTCCTTTTCAAGAAGTATACACAGTTGATTAAAAAAAAATGCAACCAACATTTTCTTAGACTCTCAGCAAAAACTTACAGCGTGTACAGTTTACCATTTACAAAGCAACACATGTGAACTTGCTCTAAAAGCAAAAATAAAGACAGCATATCATCAAGAAGAGCAAAAATCATAAAAAACAAAGATTTTCAGGAATGTAAGTATTTTTGAAAAGATTACAACAAACTGTAGTTTATTATCTTTTGAGGGTGGTTTCAAGATCTAGAAAAAAAAACACACATGAGATGTAGCTGAGGGGTTCAAGAAAGATATTTTAGGACTGTAAGATCGAATGACTTTAACTCTGATTTTTGTCTTTAACTGGTTCTACACATCATCTATAAAAATAATCCACAAACCTCGCAAGGTCAAAACTCAGGCCTCCCCTCTCCTCTCCTCTCTTCTCCTCTCTCCTTTCCTCTCCCCTCCCCTCCTCTCCTCCTTTACTCCTCCTCTCCTCTCCTCTCCTCTCCTCTCCTCTCCTCTCCTCTCTCTTCTCTTCTCTTCTCTTCTCTTCTCTTCTCTTCTCTTCTCTTCTCTTCTCTTCTCTTTTCTCTTCTCTCTCTTCTCTCTCTTGCCTCCCATTTGTCCTCTTTCCCTGTCTCCTTCCCTCCCTTCCTCTTTCCTTCTCTTCTTCCCTTCCTCCTTCCCTCTTTCCTTCCTCCTTTCCTTGCTTCCTTTCTCCCTTCCTCCCTCCCTTCCTTCCTTCCTTCCTTCCTTGCTTCCTTCCTGAGATCTCCCTTCCTCCTTATCTCCCTTTCTGTCTCCAAGCAGGATTTAAACTCCCTCTTGTAGCAACCCAAACTGGCCTTGAACTTATGCTCTTTCTGCCCCAGCCTGCTAAGCACTGGGATTACAGACATACATCACCATACCCAGTTACCTGTCTTTTCTTTGGATATTATAATAAATTTAAAATGACTTCAAATTCCTTGACACTCCTTCCATTGAGAGGAGGGGTCTATATCCCCACCCTTGATCTGGCTGACATGTGACTGCTCTGCTCCAAGAGTAGAACAGAAGCAACATGTAGGCTTGTCTTTTAAGAGGAGAGACAACTTTTAGGCTGACCTCTTGAAATCTTGAAAGCCAGCCACCATGTAACTACCCTAAGACTGCTATGTCATATGAAAGCCCAGACTGAATAAGGGAGACACACACAAACACACACACACACACACACACACACACACAGAGAGAGAGAGAGAGAGAGAACTTCAAATCACCTGGCATCCTGGTATGGGTACATATATAACTGAAGAAGCCATCTTGGGCATTCTAAATATCAGAAGATGCCATATGAAGAAGAGTAAAAAAAATCCAGCAAATATCCAGGATGAAGACTTAAGATATAAGGCCCAAGTTGAGCTGGTCTAGTCACCTGCAGCCATTCAAAGCATCCCTGTGGAGGCCTCAGGTATTATGCAACAGAAACCAGCCATCTTTGCGTGCCCTGTTTGAATTTTTGTGTTACAAATCTGTACCCTTAATAAAATAGAGCAGCTATCCAATCCTCATATTATTTCTTTGAAACTTTTTGTTGTAGCCAAATGTGATCCCATGACTAGTTTAGGAACCATCTTTCCTCTCTCCTTTTCTCCTCCTCTCAATGTATTATTTTTCTGCAGTAAGTATATATTTTTAATACAATTTTAAAAGTATCATGTGTGCATGTGAATAACATACTGATTGTGAAGAAAACATTAAGTTAATCTAAATTAGGTAAGAATCGGTTTTTCTTCCCTAATCTATTTACCCCTGAGAAGAGAAAAACAGATCCTGAATTACTATACTTACCAGCCAAATCCCGGGTTACTTTATTTTGTGCACAGGGCTTTTTTTTTCCCCTTTGGTACCAGGGATCAAACTCATGACCTTATGCTTGCCAAAGAGGCACTTGTGCTGCTGAGCTAAATCCCCGGCATCAGGCACAGCTTTTAACACTTCAGAGCCACTGAAGTGATCTCAAACACCACTGTAACAATCTGTCCTGGTGAACCAGCCCTGGGTAAGCTACAGACTCTGATTCTCTAGCTAGGATAGAACTAAACTAAAATTTCTCCTCTACCTGGCCTTCTAATGGCAGGTAGCAGAGTAAAATGAATTTGGAAAGAAAAGAATATATCTTCTTAGGTGTGCAGCAACACTGGGCTAATTCGAAGATTTTTTTTTTTCTTTTTTTCTTTTTGTACCTGAACTGAGCGTGATTTCTCCATGGCTGACCTAGAGAAGGTCCTTTATGCAGACTCCATCCCTCCAAAGGAGAGGAGTTTCCACTGGTATAATATGTAAACTCCTCATACAGTACGAATGTGAGTCACAGCATAGGAATGTGGATACCAATTCTTTCTGCCTATGATGCCTAAGCTATAATAGTTTCTTGACCCTATTTCCTTCTAGTCACATTGTTGAAATTTCAAGGGGCTCAATTTATAATATGCCCCCCTAGAGAATCTGGTATAGCCATTTTCTGTTCTTTGGTTATCACTGTTTTTGGACCAGTCCATCCTTGCCTATTTGTAGAATCATATATCTAAATGTAAAAAAAAAAGACACTAGTCCTCCATATTCTTTTCCAGATCCTTTATTGAAGCCATATTCTTTTCTAGATCCTCTAATTCAAATATGAAAATTCTTTTAGTCAGTAATGGACATAGCTGCTGCGGTGTGCAGTAAAAATCCTTCAGAACTGTGATTGCCTTTTCTAAGCCTGAGCTGCTGAGCCCAGTGTAACTTTGTGGGAACTGATGCAGAGAAGCATGCGTCAGATAGCTCTATTCTTAGAGATTAAGTGGCCCAAGCCATAGCACTTCCTTGCAAAGCTGACATTGAGATTAACAGTATTACAGTCACCACAGACCATTGTGATTGCTTGTCTGTGAATGAACTACTTGAAAGTACCTCTGTGACTTATTCTGTGAATAACCACCACCCAGCATAGTCTAGGGAGAGTGGGCTTTAAGTAATCTTTATAAGTGAACATGTGAATGACTTAGGACCAAATCACTGGTTCAAAAGACTCCTCAGATAAAGGCACCATGGGAAATGTATTGTTAATTACTGTGCTTATGTTTCTTCAAGTTAATTTTATTTAAAATAATTTCCCCCAATATAACACAAGGAAAACTCTGGGCAATAGTCCTGTTGTGCAAGACCACTGCCAGTCTTTAAACGCATCAAACACCCAGAGTAACACTGGATTCCTAGTATGGTTTAGAGCTACAATATCCTCCCAAAGTTTCATGTTTATAGAAGATGGTTGGATCGTGATGGATAATCATCAGTAGAGTCATCTGTCAAAAAGTTCAGTAGCTAAATGGGCTGTTAGGAGTTGAGACCTCAGCAGAAGAGGCAGATCACTGAAAGGCATGATCTGAAAGGGTGTATTCTTATTCCTGGCTCTTCCCTTTTCTTCCTCCTTCCTGCTAACCACGAAGTGCAACCCTCCTCTGCCATGCTGTTTCTGGCTTGGAGCCCAGAGACCCTGGACTGAAACTGTGAGCCAAAATAAACCTCTCCTCCTTTAAATTGTGAGTATCATGTATTGTGTCTCCGCAACAGGCACATGATAAGGAAAATGCCTTACTCCCAAGGATGTCTCAAGTGAATTTGTGTCCTTAAAATAGTATTTCCCCATTGCTTTCAACTGGATTTTGGAGCTATTTCAATTTTATGCTAAAGAGGTAGTTTGAGTTTCAATATGTTTGCCCTTACCCCAGGAAGTCAGTATTCAGGATCATTTTGTAATGTAAATTTTCACCCCCTAATTTATATATTGTTACATTTTGGTTTTACTGCATTGTATCTGGCTGTCTTAAAGGAGGGCACATGTGAATTAGCTTTTGGGATAAAAGGAGTATAAAGAAAATTGATTGTGAACAAAACATCTGATATAGTTTTACTTGTAAAGGTCAGATATTCTGAATGGGATCAAGATGGCATTGTTTGCTACGTGGCTGAAATGTCTACATGAGAAATTTTTAAGGGTGAAGGTTTTATACCCTATTTCCTTGTGAAATGGTGTCTTTCCTTAGCTATGTCCACGTGAGTACACACACACTGGGAAAAGCCACTAGGAGCATTTCCTTGTCTCTTCACTAGAATCATTACCGTTCCATGCTTTCTTCAGCTATGTGATAATGTGCACTTTTTCCAGCATTGACTGACTTCAGTAGATTTCACTTTGTCTTTTCCAAATAAGAAAAAGGACTGAATTTAAAGAACAATGAAATACAGGTTGCTACCATGAATCAGTACTGGGGATTGAGCCCAGGGATTTTTTTTTTTTGGTACCGGGGATCGAACTCATGACCTCACGCTTGCCAGGCAGGCACTTAAACCACTGAGCTAAATCCCCGGCCCGCTACCATGAATCTGTTGTTAAAGATCTCATCTCTGGCCCTAAAGAGACCCCTTACTACACCTTCCAGTCATGCTTTGTCCTTTTATTTATATTATAAAACTTCACGCAGTACCTACGAGAAGGTCAGGCATTGTTTTACGTGGTAGAGGGTGCTGCCTGCACTCTCACTGAATAAATAGTCTGAGGGACATTTTGGCTAAATTAACCAGTCGCATCAAGCAAAGGAGCCAGTCACAGTGTCCAGGTAAGAGGCTTGCCACTCATCCTGTATTTGCTTATATATGTCTTCCTAGAATTTTCTTTCGTGGTGCTGGACTTGCCTCATGGGACCGCAGAGAAGAAGGATATCTCTCCTCTATAGGAAGAATCAGATTTTAGAAACAGTCCAATAATAATAATAACAATAACAATAATAAAGAGGAAACAGTTCATTTTTTCCTTTGAGTAATAATAATAATAATAATAATAGTAAAAAGGAAACGTCATTTTTTTCCTTTGAGCACTAATCTCTTCCAAGAGGTAGAGTTTAGGCAGTAATGCTAACAACAGGAAATGGGGACACCTGTCCACAAAATGCCACGTTTGCTTATAATGCATTCAGTCAAATTCAGTTGTACCTGAGCCTCTGTGTAAGGAATATTTGAAATAGAATGTATTGTAGGGACCCTTATGTCCTCCTAAAATGTGGAGGTACGGTTGCTTTGAAGCAGGGAATGATGAATGTGTAACTATCCCTTTGTGCTCTTTTGTCTGTCACGCAGTTCTGTGGTCAAAGGTGAGTGTAACTATCACAGCCATTTTTTTTTTTCAGATATCACACTGGAAAAATATGAACTTTATTTCATCATACACAAATGCAACAAAATGCTTGTATCTTTTCTAAATCAAATTAAATAACTGTGACCCTTCTCTCATAATGCTAGTGAAAAATTCAATGTCTTTATTCAGTGTTGCCTTCTCAGGTTCACATAAAAGTAAGACTGAAGTTGACAACATGTGATGTGGGTCCTGGAAACTGAGGTCCTGTGAAGTGTGCCTAGAGCTGGAGTTCAGAGGCCCCATGACATCATTAGGGACTTAGTATTCTGTCTTTCTATTCTGTCACCCTTCCTCATGTCTATCACCAGTGATGCTGTGTGGCCAGGAGAGTTCCAGTCGTTACATCTAAGTTCCAGGCAGGAAGAAGGGGAAGGAGAAAGGCATAAGAGACACCCTTCCCAGATGAATCACAGCCTTTAAAATAGCTATCCTAAAACTTATTTGCAAAGAATTCCACCTATATCTCATTGGCCAAACATTTTCACATAGGAGGCTGGAAAAGTAGTCTTAGCTGGATACACTGCTACTCAAAAAAAAAAAAAAAAATCAAAGTTTATTACTAAAGAAGAAAGGAAAATGAAAACAGACAACATAGTCTCTGACTATTGCACATTATTGCTAATTTTTGTGTTTGTAGTACTTCATAATTATAGAATTAGGTATTTGCAGCCAAGCAAATAAGTTTTTAAATTTGAATCTTATTAGAACTGAGTTATCATCTTTTTACACCAAATACATTCATTATTCTAACTAAATCATCTATAAACATGATTTAAGTGAAACAGTTGCTGAAAGGCTTTTTCTGACTGTATACAAGTTGGTAAAATGATGCTCAAAACCTATCTCCAAATAGTTTCCTCTAATACATTCACCTTTAAAGTTTTTCATCTCTTATTCATAACTTTGAAAACTCTGCTTTTTCTTCTTGCATGAACTTCGTCTAGAGAGATACAGTTTTTATTAATACACACACAGTTCTTCATGCCTTCTTCCATTTTAGCAAGTATAAGTGGGTGTATTATTTAAAGATACCTGCTTCCATGGAATTATTATGTTTATTTTCCTCTTTTACGGAGAAACTTACATAGAAATCATACCATAGGGGCTGGGGATTTAGCTCGGTGGCATAAGCGCCTGCCTAGCAAGTGTGAGGTCATGAGTTTGATCCCTGGTACAAGAAATCATACCATAATATATAAATATTATAAAAATTTCACACTGTATCCTGCAAATACATACTATTTTTAATTTTAAAAGTTTAAATGAAGCAAGTGGTTGTGAGTTCGATCCCTGGTACCGAGCAAAAAGCAAAAGCAAAAAAAAAAAAGCAAAAAAAAAAGTTTAATTGCATATTTATTAAATATAAAACTATTAGAGAATTTTGACAAATAAAAGATTTAAACATAATATATGAATCATTTACCTTGGAAATTGAACATAAAAATATACAATCATGACTATCCTTAAAAAATTCAACATTTAATTCATTTTTTAAATTAAAAAATTGTTTTAATACTTTATTTTCTTGCTAAATCCTTTGTGTCAGCCTGATAGATTTACTACACATGTATCTGAATAAATAAAACTCCAACTAAAGAGAATAAGAAAAAAAAAACAAGAATTATTTCTGTGGCAACAACTTTGCCTTGTTACTTATTAAGTTCCTTTTTTTTAGAGGGCTTTGGAATAATCTTTCTAAATAAATACCTCATTTTTATGAATTAGAAATTGTACTTTGACATACGATACTCTGAGTGGGAAGAGTTCTTCAGTAACTTTTTTTAAAATAAGAATTGAACAGTAGTGCTATTGATCTTGTTTCTGATTTCAAAAGTATTTTTTTTTAAATATGGAAATAATGACACTTATGACCATAACGCAACAACAAAGGATTACTTTTTGGAACTTAAAACTAGCACCAAATAGTGGGAGAAATGAGTTGTCATCACTGATTCCAGTTCTCTCTCTCTCTTTTTCTCTCTTTCTCCTTTATTCACAAAATACTCTTTCAGCTCCTTTTCTCCCACAATAGGAACTGATGGCCCTTTGCTACATTTTAAAATCTGTGCACTCTCTGGTGAGGGTAAAGGGGCCCAGCCTTCTTCCTGAGGGGAAGGGAAATTCTTTGCATTCCTTCTTCATGAGTCAGACACACACACACACACACACACACACACACACACACACATACTCTTTTGGTTCATCAGTGGCTCTTTGGTGAGCTACCCCTCTCCTAGGCAGAGATTGTTAGTCAGGAGCTTTTCCAGTTATTCATCTTGTGTGTCTGGGTACACAGGAAACTTACGGGAGCCTTAGTTTCCTCACTTGTTAAATGAGGACTAGTGACACCCACAGGACAGGGTTTTAGGGCTAAGGGGATACATGACATGTGTGACATAGAATACTGGAAAGCCTCACCAAACATGAAGTAAGGTGAGCTAGTCATCCTTTTGTGCTTTCCCTGCCCTGGTCTTTATGCCCATGGTTTACTATGGTAGTTGGCAGCGTGCTTCCTTGTAATTATTGTAAGAAACGTGTCAACGACCCAGTGTATCAGCCAATAGTGGTGCATGTGTGCAGTGGCAAGGGCAACAAACAGCGTACTGAATGAGTTTCATGTGCCAAATACTGTCCAGATGCTAGCACTTTTGTTTCTCATGATCTCTCTGTGGCAGTAGGATTGCTCTAATTTTGAGGTACGTAAAGCTCAAGACAGTTAAGTTGATACCCTCTGTAGAGGAGACTGCCATGTTGTATGTGGCATTCAAAAATGGCTCCAGAGATTCCCACTCCTGGTTTGTCCACGTTATATGTGATGCCCTTCCCTGGAGTGTGGAGTCGGAGAATATGATGGGACTCACTGCTGTGATTACACTACCATATTTAAGACTATTTCGTGGAAATTGGGAAAATTCTCCTACTGACTTTGAAGAAATTGGCTGTCATAAGAGGACCAGGTAAATGAGATATGCGGCTGTCTTTAGGCTAAGTATGATTCCTGGGCAACGACCGGCAGCAAACAGGGATCTCAGTCCTCCAGCCACAAAGTACTAAATTCTGACAACCATCTGTGTGAGGCTGGGAGAGGAACTAAGGTTCAGATGAGAAACACAGCGTGGCCAGTATCTTAACTTCACCTTTGTGAAACTCTGGACAACTATTCCAGGATTTATGATGCAAAGAGTTTGTAAAATAATACATGGCTGTTGTTTTAAGCTGGTAAGTTAGTGGGGATTGGTTATACTGCAAAAGAAAACTAATACATATTCTTTCTACTAGGCTCTGCTGACCCAAATTCAAGTGATAACAAATTCAGGTTATATATGCTACACTACCAGGTACCAGCCCAGAGTTTAGGTAATTTGTCTTTAAAGAGAAACCAGTAATATTGTCTTTTCTACCTTAAAGGGTAGCTTGAAGCATATCTGAAGGGTGGACATGAATGTTTTTATAGAATACAAAGCCGTATGAAAGGTGATACAGGTGAGGTATCCCTTATCCAAAATCCTTGGGATGAGAAGTGTTTCAGATTTTGAAGGTTTTTGGAGTTTGAAACATATGCATAACTTTACCAGTTGAACATCTGAAACTTGAATTTCATATTTTGGAGCATTTTGAATTTCATATTTTTGGATTAGAGATGCTTACCTGTGCTCAAAATGTTGAGCAAACATCCCAGTGCAGAGAGCTAGTCACAAACAATAGAGTTATGCTGGCTACCTGGGGATCTTTTGTGTAAGGCAGATTAAAAAAATGTTTCCAAGATCAAATATCCATATGTTTAAGACTGGAACAGGGTCAGACAGAGAAAGGATGGCCAATTTCAAGAAGGAGGCACCTCTATTCAACAACTCCTTTGTATGTCTCAAAGTTTTGCTTTAATGTCTGTTTTCTTTAAAATCTCTTACATTTCCAACAGTCATCATGATATTTATATTCCTAAAATTTGTGTAAAACACTCCACTTCTAAGAATGTGTTTTCCCTACACTTCTCCTACTTCTGAGAAACAGAAGTAAGTCTCCGCAAAAAAAAAAGAAAAAAAAAGGAGAGATTATTTAATGCTCAAATGTATACCAGCCAACAAAAAGTGAGTGGCTGTTTCTTTTATATTATCATTCACATTTATTCAATTTGACTGTATAGATGCACATTTTGATCTCTAAGTTCTATCTTTCTCTTATTTGGTTTTTTCCTGCATGTACTTTTGCATTATTTCTCAGGCTGAAGCTTCGCCAAGTGTCTCAGTTGCTTTAGTGGCTTAATTGTAGAGCAGCATATTTAAAAGTCATTATTTTCATTGTCTATTCAATGTAGCCCAGAAAAGTTTAAAAAATTGGGTGAGGCATTTTTGCAAAAGCATTTATGATGTGGGCTGCCAAGGAATGTGCAGCTGCAGGAGCTTCTTTGTCTAATCTCAGACTTGTACTTGAAAATGTATTAAGGGTGGATACCTGTGAAGAGGAATCAATCTGATCTCCAAGAATCACAAGCATTGGAGAGAACACATTTGGTTTGAACATGCAGAAACTATGGTCCTAAGAAGTGTTAGTACTAACTCTTTTATAGTAAAATAAACTGTCTTGCCCTGGACTGCACCTGCCATCTTGCTAGTTAACATCATTTGAAGAGTAGATCGTGAAAAGCAGTGAATTGGTAAATGTTTCACATGCTATATAGCCAGTGAAGCCTGATTTTCTGTATTTGGCAATTTCCTTGGTGTAAAAAACACCACCATTGCAAATTTCAACTTACCAAAGTTGGTAACTGAATGTGTAATGGGAAGAAGTTGCAGTAGCCCATCATTATATAGAGCTTTCTGTCATACAGATACAGTAGACACAAAATCTCAAGAGTGTAGATAATAGTAAAATGAAGTGATGCTATTTATATAAATTCATTGCTGCATGTCTATAAAGGATTGGCTCTAAGATGGCCCAAGGATACCCAAATTCAAGGATAACCAAGTCCCTCATGTAAATCGGCATAGAATTTGCACATAACCTGCACATAGCATCCTATATACTGTTAGATTACTATACTTCTCAACACACTGTAAAATTACATAAGTAGTTGCTATACTGTATTATTTAGGAAATAATGACAAGAAAACATGGTGTCTATTTTCAGGACAGGCATTCTTATTTCAAAAAATATTTTCCAATGTAGGTCATATCTGCAGATGCTGAACCTGAGACTCCAAACCCCACAGATATGGAAGGCCTATTGTGTTTGTTATCTTTCTTTTTAGCATGATTTATTTAGTTGTATTTTTTATTATTTAAATTTAAATAATGGTAATGGTTAACAAGTTCCAACATACCACTGAACCTGAGTAAAGGGACAGATGTTAAAATTAAGGTCATTTGTTTCTGCTGGGGTGAGGGTGCCACAGTCCAAGAACAAGCCAATGGCTTCTTATTACTCCATATTAAAATTACTCCATATTAAAATATGTGGTGCTAGACTACCTGCATGTGGCTTGCAAAGGAGGGACTGAAAGTGACTTTGCCTGCAGCATCATCTTCTTTAAATTGAGTTGGTGCAGGAGGAAAAAAAATTCTATAGAAAAAAATTGATGTATTATACCCCAGCACATCACGTCACCAGGATCTCTTAAAGAGCTTGTATACATTTCCTGTAGTTAGTACATAAGAGGTGGGTCTGACATTCTGTTAAGAGTAGCAAGTATAAAGCTCAGATGCGGACCATGGTCAAATGGAGGCAGTCTGGGGCACCCTTAAATGGGCTGTCATGGAAGAGGTTAGGGACACCTGGAGAACAATGTGACCTTAATAAAGGTATAGGTGTCCATAAGCCCTCCAAAAGGACAGAGGTAAGCAGACTATGTCACGACGGAGGCAGTCAAAGCCTCCTGACCAGGGATTGCTGAGGAACCTGCAGTGATCTTGCCTAAGAGAAGCGATCAGCATTGACCACCTGCCTTCCCAAGGCCACCAATACCACGTCTCAGCTCTTCCTTTTACCTCTCTGTGCTCTGATCCAGGCTTTGAAGAGCCAGAAACAATAGCAGAGGGAAGAAGAAGGAGAAGGTAAGTGAAGGAGAATAAAAACACCAGTGGCCGTAACCCACTAAAATTTATGTGGAAAGATTTAAATTAAACAAAAATTTGCAGTTTTGATTATGAAAGTGGACTCTGGACTATAGGAATGTGATTATTAGACTGGATGGTTTTTAATGCTAAAATGAAAGGACTATTTGTTTGTAATCCAAAAGCAATGGGAAAAACTGGAGGTACTCCCCACCTTTTTATCTTGGGGAAAGGAGAGAAGGAATCCAGAAAACAAACTTGAAGAGCACTGGAAGAACAATCTTGGAAGTTCAGTTTCTCCTCATAACTTACCCTCATAACCATCTATCAACCAATCACATCTGTTATTTTTTAAGATTTTCTAAATACATTGTCTTTCAAACTCGTAAGAAATGACTTCTTAAAAGGATGATGAAGATAAGTAAAGGACTTCCCTTTATTTTTATTTTTACTGGCGATCGAACTCATGACCTTGTACTTATCAGGCAAGTGCTTGAGTCACTCAGCTAAATCTCCAGCCCAGTAAAAAATCTTTTTGAAGGAAAATTACAATAATAATTTAGAAAATTTTTGGAATTAAATACTGATGAACTCCTTAAGGAATCTTGTGCTTAGGGCCAGACTTATCTTTAATTCTAATCGGCAAACTGTAGGCCTTTAAAAAAGATAATAGGAAAAGATACGTTGAGTTATAAAAAGTTAGTCTCACTATAATTTCCCATAGGTTGCCCATTCACTAACACAGTAAATGACTCAAAATAAGGACTCAAAGAGTGAAGGTCAAAAATAATGTAATTATTGTCCATTCACGGGACACAAAATAACTGGTTTCTCCTACGTTACCGTGGTTACTTTTTCTTTGGTGCTCTACAAGGTACACAGCTATAGAATTCTAGAATTCTTTTGAAAAAACATTTCTTTTTTTTTTTGTTACCGGGGATTGAACTCAAGACCTCGTGTTTGCCAAGCAGGCACTTACACCACTGAGCTAAACCTCCGACCCCTGGAAAAACATTTCAATTTTTGCCAGTACAACTTTTGAGGAGGAGCAGGACACTGGAGCTTAAATTCTGGGCCTCTGCACTGAGCTACTTTTTGTATTTGTATTTTTATTTTTTGAGACAAGATTTCCCTAAGTTGCTAGTTTGTGCAGGCTGGGCTCAAACTTGCAATCCTCCTGGGTCAGCTTCCCAGAGAGCTGGAATTGTAGGCATGTTCCGCCATGCCCAGTTTTCCTGTTCAATTTCATGAGTGTACATGTAGCTGCAGAATGGAGGGGTTATTTGGGAAAGATGGGCTAGGAATAACAGTAAAACTTACAGGTTCCATGAAATAGCCTTATGTCTGTCCCAGTTCACTGGTAAATATTATATTAGCAAGAAAGACGAAACCCAGCCAAGTCAGGAAGTTACTAGGCAAGGTACCACACACTCTCTTCCCAGGAGGGATATGTTATGAAGTGTCAGCTTTTATTCAGGCCATGTTTTCTAAAGAAGGAAGCATTTGGTAACAACCAGGCATTGACAGAAGCAAAAACAAATAAAAGGCTCTCTCCAATATGGGCCAATGACAGGCTTCCTCAGGGAAGTGCAAACCGAAACACATGTGGCCTCTGGGAAATTAGGAAAAAAGAAGAAAAAGAAAAGTGGACATTCTGAGTAAAGACTCAAGCACCAGATGCTACAGGGAATAGCTCCTGTCACTCTGCTGTAATGTCAGGAGCGATGGGGAGGACGGGGGAGTGTGGGGAACTGGAGACTGGTGTGAGAGAATAGACCCAGAGGCTAAAACATCCAAGTTCTGTGACACTCTGATTTTCTAATCGTCAGTGAATACTGAAAGTTGAAGACATGGGCCACATGTGGTGGCACATGGCTGTAATTCCAGCACTGGGGAAGCTGAGGCAGGAGGATCCCCCATGAGTTCAAAGCCAGCCCGGGTGCCATAATGAGTTCAAGGCCAGCCTGAAATACATAGCAAGACTGTCATAAAAAACAAAGAAAGAAACAAACACTTAAAAATTCCGCACAGACCAAGTAAAACATGTGTGCTCTATGATCCGCAGTATGTGAGTAATATATCTTACAGCCAATATTGTCACTAATACTAATAAAAATAATAATTCAGTATGGTTCGGATCCCTACACAAAGGCTACTGGGACTTAAAACTAAATATTTCATAAGTGTTAACTCTTTTGGTTCAAAATGGTATATATAGCATTGTATCAATACCAGAAGATTCCAACATGAATTTCATAGACTTTCTGTTTCTCTGTTTCAGAAGCAAAAATGGTTGACATGTAGATAACTCTAAGTAGCTGTCTTCAATTTGTCTTGATTGTAACCCTTAACCATCTAAGGAGGGACCTGGAGTGGAGACCAGGTCAAGCAGGGCCTTGTCTGCTCTAATGAGAATGTGAGATACCCGTAAACATTTATGGAAGTACTTGGGGAATTGGACTTGTTTATTAGCTGCCAGAGTCCTGTTCCATTCATTGTCACCTGGCAAGTGCTGCATTTGGTGTGGATATGGTCTGTAATTCAGAGAATGCAATGCATTGTCACCATCTTGTCCGAAGGCAACACAATTCTAAGGGCGCTGTTCTGTCTCTTATAGGAAGGCTAGTGCACTCACATAAAGTTTCCCCCCAGGTATGGCTGAAATGTCCCATCAGGTATACATTGTCTTAAATTTTACTGATTTTTTCCTTCTTTCTTTCCCTCTCCCTCTCCCTCTTCCTCCCTCCCTCTCTTCCTCTCTCTCTCTCTCTCTCTCTCTCTCTTAAATACCAGCAACAAAAAGTAAATTCTTTTTTGAAAAAGATAACCTATCAAATACATGGCCTCATTTTACCAGATGCTAAAACAGTATAGAGAACATTCCCAAGAAGTTACTAAAGGCAAGTTGGGTTGAGAAAAGAAAAGTTTGAAGGCGTGAAGAAGAAAACAGGAGGAACAAAAGCAAAATGTATTTATTTTACTGCTTCCCCTAAAGCCAGTCTTATATTTTTATTTCAGGAACCGAGGTCATCATATACCAAAAAAATTTGCTATGACCACTGTAAAATCTATACAAACACATGTAAACTAACACCTTTAATAAAAATGGAATTTTTGTAAGAAAAACTTTGTTTTCTATCAAACAATGCTAGAACTTCTTACCTGAAAAATTTAAGCATACCTGTAGAGAGTGTATCTAGGCAACCTTCCATTTAAAAAGTTTTGGTGATATATGACTGTAATCCTAGCACTTAAGGAGGTTGAGGCAGAAGGATTGAAAGTTTGAGTCCTGACTGGACCACTTAGTGAGGGCCTATCTTGAAATTTAAGGGAAAAAATTAGTTAATAAATAAATACAAAGGGTTTAGAATATAGCTCAGGGTGAAGGTTCTCTCACTTCAATCCCTAATATCGCCAAAAAGAAAAAGTATTTTTGTAGACTTTTTTAAATCATTCAGTCCCTGTGGAAGTATGATATGGTGGCTATAATAAAATCATCACCAGAAATAAATGTATTTTTTCAATTTGGAGACCTTGGAAGTAAAATAGATAATAGACTTGATGGTTGGTGTCTGAAGTGACAATAGTATACCGATCTCAGTAGGAAATAAGAGAGTTCAAACCTTCTTTCCTCTTCCTAATTTCCTAGTTTGTGATTTGCTGCTTTGGATGTGAGAGGTGAAAGTTTGGGCACTTTCACTTGACCTTTCCCTGGACATTTTTGTGGTACTGGGGACTGAAGCAAGGAGTAGTCTACCACTGAACTACATCCCCAGTCCCTCTTATATATGCAAGTATATATGTTTGTATGTATGTATGAATTTTTATTTTGAGACATAATCTCACCAAGTTGCCCAGGCAAGAAGACTACGACTTGCAATCCTCCTGCCTCAGCTTCCTTATGTACTGGAATGACAAGTGTGTGGCTACTGCCCAGCTGGCTCTTTTACACCAATCCCACAGGCTGACATTTGGGGACCAGAGAAACAGCCACAGACAGGGTGTGCAGTGCCAGAAACTAGAATTCAAGTTTACAATGGAAATCTTTGGATCTCTACCTTCAGAAGAGGAAATACAAAAGTAAGACAGGGAGAGAGAACATCAGGCTCTGTACTCTCTACTAAGATTTCATCTGACTCTCCAGGGAACTCTGAAACCAGGATGACCTCTGAAGCTGTGTTGGGGTGAGGGACTGGCCTTGGCACCCCAACACTGATCAGCCATTGGAGGCCAGCCTCCAGTGAAAGAGACCTGAGCTTCAGTTTTCTTTAGCCAACACAGTCCCTACAGGAGGCTGGCAGCTGAGGGTTCTCTCCTGATAACACTCCCAGAAACTGGGACAGCATGTCTTTAATGCTGTAAGGAGTCCTGAGGAATAATATCATAGTGTCTACCACATCCCATGTGTAAGGCCCTTCTAGCCAGAGAGTCCTGGCTTTGTCAATTATTTTTTGAAAAAGTGAACATTGCTATTAACTTTGGAAATAAGAGCTAAGTATACAGCACTTCTTCATTTCTTGCAGGTATCAACATTAGCTTCTCAGAGTTATCTCCCAGCGCCCCTATTCATCCATGGTCCTCTCTGTTCACACCAGCACTCTCGAAATGCATAGGTCAGAAACAAGACTCTTGCCTTAGGGAATACAGGGTCCTAAGGCTGAGACTATTTTTCCCTTCTCCAGCTGGATAATTCTTATTTACCTTTTAAGACCTGGCTTAGATGTTACCTTCACTGTGACACTTTTCTCTAAAACCTAACAGAAATTAACTTAAATGTGCTTACATTTAAAAAACTGCATTAATTTATTCATGTGCAACTTTCTTTTTGTTCTTAAAAGACTGTAGTAGCATAGTACTTAGCAGGCTATATTCATAATGCTAACAGCTAAAGCTGGCAGCCAGACTCCCACTTAATTTGAATCTTAACACTGACATTTAATAGTTGTACAACATTAAGTAACATTATTTAACTCTCCCTGCTTGAGTTTTCTCATCTGTAAAAAGACAGCTCATAGGGTTATTGTATTATAATATGTAATTGTACAAAACATGCGAACAGCACTAAAATGGTACAAAGCTTTTCCATTATCTCATTGTGGCTTTTTTTTTTTTTTGATACCAGGGACCGAACTCATGACCTCATGCTTGCCAGGCAGGCACTTAAGCCACTGAGCTAAATCCCCAGCCCCATTATCTCATGGTAACTATTTTATCTTACAGCTCATTTTTTGGCTCGTGGGGAGCAAGCATGAAACTAGGAAGCCTAAAGTACCTAACTATTAGCACAGTGGTTGGTACACACAAGACAACAATTAACACTCACTGATTAAAGCTGACTATCTACTGACAAGACTGTTACCCAGCACCAGCACCATTATTACTTGGTATCACTTAAGAATCTAGCATATATACACTGTAACCTTGAAGAAACATTTACATTTTTCCTTGTGATAGCAGTGTTGAACCAATCTTTCCAAAGGGTCTTAAATGGAATACCACCTCGGCAAAATAATCCATAAAAATGAGTTCAGCAGCAAAGTCAACTTGGGAAATGGTATATATACTCTTGAATTCATATTGCCACATGAAAGACTCTGCAAAGTTCTATACAGATGTTTGCAGAGTTCTATACAGGTTTGACATAGTTCCAAATTGATATTTCTCCTTTCAAAAAGAGTTCTTTTCCTTCTTTCACTGCATATAAACTCAACTTAGCAATTAAAATTTAATGAATAGATTATGCAAAAGTGTCAGTGTGTGACTCCTAAGGCTAGATCATAAAAGACATGAAATTCTTGTTTTCTAGCATGAGAACTCGCTCTGAGAGAAGCCAATTGCTGTGTCTCAAAGAGAGACTCAAGTGACAAAGTACTAATGGTTCTCCCCAGTAACCACATAAGGGCACCATCTTGGAAGCAAATCATCTGCATCAGTGAACTCTTTGAGGACTACAGCCTTGGATGGCATCTTGACAGCAACCTACAAGGTCCTGAGCCATAACTACCCAGGGACATTGCTAACCTGAGACATTTTTATGTACCAATGGACAGTGTAGAATGAAACCAGTTTAATTTAAAAATTCAATGTTTGATTCAGGACTTCACTCTCATATAATACTTATCAATGCTGCAGTCTACATTCATGCTAAAATGTTAAAAATCATGTACAACTATATATTATGAAGGGTCACTGAAGTTCTGTTGTAAATCTTTTTAGGAATAATGATTTTTTTATTTTAAAGAGGATAAAACAGTAAAACCAATCAAAACAAACCAGTGTAAAAGATACAGGACTTCAAAACATTACAAAATCAACAATAGTTACCATAATGCATTTTGATGTCTTCAAAATAGCTATAGATAACTTTGGACATAGTAAAAATCAAATAGAACTGAATAGAGCAGAAACAATAAAAACAAGCAATTAATGCAATAAAGGACTTCAAAACAAGCCAATAGTAAATCCAAAATTGCTACCATAATATATCTTGCTATTTTTGAAATAGCTGTTCCTGCCATCAGACTTGACATAATCAAACAAAACAAGAGAATAAAACCTAATTCAACAAAATAATGGCAATGATATAGGACTCCCAAAACAAGACCACAGGGACTCAACCATGGCTTCAGCCTTTGGAAGGAGAACCTCCCTAGATGTCACACTGCGTACCACTATCCTCTGAACCCATGATCAGACCACTGGCCCTAGACCTGCAGTGTTAGTGAGATGCCAAAGCACGACAGGGATCCAATTGCATTTCACCTCCATAGCTATCATTACAGCTTGTGTTTCTCCAGATAAGCCAGTCACTTATGGTGAGTTGGGGAGGTGTTGGTACTTCTTGTTTGCTAGCCTGCATGCTGGAAGGGGCTAGGGTCTGTCTCTTCCAGTCTGGCAGTGGCCCACACACCGCGCTGGTTCCCAGACTGGGCTTGCTTGTTGGTGTGGCTTTGTTTTCTCTATCCCTGGTCTGTGAATGGCTGGAACAATCATTTTAAAGTATTTTCTAGTTGGTACTTAAAAAAAAAAAGCAGTCATAATATGATTCCCGTGTTTTCTGATCCCTGTGTTGATCAGATTCAACATCTTTGTTCTATATAAAGTCCATTTGCTTTTAAAGGAATTATTTAATATTTTTAGTCAGAAACTCATGTGCAGCTTTTAAAATAGATTGCATCATAGTCCAAGCTAGCCAGAGGCTGAGGCAGGAGGATCATTTGAGTTTAGGATCTTGGAGCCAACCTGGGCCATATAGTGAGGTCTTATCTCTTAAAAATAAACATATAAATAAAAACAAAATATACAGAATTTTTATTATTTAAGTACGCTAAATTTCTATTTGGTTCAAGATCAAGCATAAAATACCTTATCTAAAATAAAAGAATTTGAGAATTTATTTGAAATGATCTTTTGTCCTCAAAAAAAAAAAATCTTCCAGCTTCTTATTAGTACATCAACCCTTTAAAAATTCACTTAAAAATAAGTCAATGTGTCTAAATAAACAATAAAAATTCATGCATAGGCTTTGTTTTAGTATGTTGAGGTCTGTGGTTCAGAAGTATTCCAATCACACTGCTGCTAATCAGGATTGTTCTTGGGTGGCTTACCAGAATTTGGGGATATCTGTAACAGGCTTGCTTTCAAGTTCCATGACGATATTATTGCATCTGCTTCCTTATGGCTTCTTTAGACATTTCAATTTCTTCTACTAAGTCTGCAGTCAAAGAATTTTGAAGCACAGAATTTTCATCAGCTAAGGAAAAGCAGAGATTTTTAGCATCACGTGGGTAATAACTGGATAGAGAGGCTAGAGTGGGGACATAGGGCACCTGCTCGAGCACCCGAGCAACGCCTCCTCAGAGTGTCTTCATCATTTTCTCTGAAGTGACTATGTAGACCACCAGACGTGCTGGTTTTCAAGTGTCTGAATCAAACACATTCTAAAGCCAAATGTAAAGAAAGACTAGTTTCACAGCTGTTTTCCATTACCGTAATCTGTGATCTTCCCAAATACTTTAAATAACTGAGAAGACTTAAGTGATGGTTAAAGACTATGACTTCTTTATCACTGGTTAACTTCATTGAGTTGCTTTTCCTTAGTTTCACAAACAAAATACTGAAGGTCAGTATTATCAAATATGTACTTCCATTGTTTATGAATTTTTGGCTCCGGACCTTTGAATTGTACAGATTCAAAAGTAATGCTAATAGAAATGAGTAAGGCACAGAGTTAGAGCCTTGCCATATTATCATCTTTGTATCCTTAAATCAGTCCTTGGAGACAGGAGGAATTTCTAGCTGTTTTACAAAAATGAAACAGAGGGTGAGTAGTAATTTTTATCAGAAATTATAGTCAAAAATAGATTTGTTTTTATATCAAAATATCATTTAACTATAGGAATTATTATTTTATTCCTGCTAAAAGTTTTGTCTTTGAAATTTAAAAAAATGCATTTGATAGGCTGTTCTTTAACTGATTGAACGTTACATATTACAACAAAATTTCAGTATGAGCACAGAAGGTGTAATTTGTTTAAGACCATACCTGCTTTCCTGTCACACCTTGAAGCACATCGGGTCTATCAATTCTTCAATTCACTATGATAATGAGGAAAATAGCAGTTGCCCAGAAGGAGCATTTTCTAGTGATTATATCATAGACACGTAATAATATCTTTATAAGCTAAGCAGGAAAACATTCTCAGAAGCATATTGTTCAGGTCAGTGATTTTAAAAGAATTCCATAGGATGAATAGCCCCTCAGTCAGAATGAAAGTTGTGGTGCAAATTCCATTATAATTCTCTTTTCTCAGTCACTTGGAACTTTCTCAAAAAGTCAATTTCCAAGTGAAACTGTCCCTGGTGGCTGCCTCTCAAATGTGATTTTTTTTAAGTAAAAGGAAAATTTGTTTCTGCATCCAAGAAGGAAATATTCAACCACTTTTTTCAAAGGCTTTTAACTATAAATACCTCAAATCTAAGACTTTTAAATACATACAATTTTCTGTAAAATTAGGTGACATTCAATTATTTTTGTTATATGAGAAATTAAAAATAAAATTCATCAAGAATTTTACAAAGTTTAACAATTGTTTATTTATTAAAAATCAGAGTAAAAGCAGGACTGGTTTTATTAAGCTATAGCTCAATGAACTTGACTGAACACTTGACTGAAGTTTGATTCACTGTGTTTATCTACACAACCAGATTTGCAGTTAAGATAAAGCATCACAAGCTCTTCTGTTCAAATGCCTTTAAGGCCTGTGGTGAGGCTGGCAAGCTGTCTCTGTAGGATTTGCCTCTGTGCTTTTAGAGATTTGTGTTTGTTGAGGAAAGTCATCTGCTACCTAGGATCTGCAAATGCCAGATTCTCCTTCAACCTTAAATCAGACCAGCCATTTCCACCTTGTCCTCCCAACCTAGAATGCAGAACACTCCAAGAATTAATTCCTATGCTGTTCACACAAATAACAGTTTCAGAAAAGTTGACAAGTTAGGAAACACTGTTTAACTACAGTATTTCAAAGAGTATTTTACCTGTAAAATCTACCAAACTGAACTTGATCATGTATTATGCAGAACAAAGCATTTCATACCAAATAATAGAACACATGAAGTATTAAACAGGGAGCAAATGCATATATAATTAAGTCAGCAATGCTCTGATCACCTGAGGTGTTTATGCCCGCTACCAGAACTCTAAAATTCAACTGGGCCAGTCACTATGCTGGGAATTTACAGGCAATGAAGGTGATTGCATGTAACATTAAATTGTATGTTACTTTACATAAATTGGCTTGGTTTCAGGTTCAACAACAATAAAAAGCAGATTAAATGAGCTGGAAATATATCTCCTATGATTTCCAAGTCTGAAGGCCGTTGATCCTGGCTGGAATTCATCTCCTGCCAGGTGCTTGCCTTGCTATGTGAAGCCTCTACCTCAAGATTGCTTTGTGCACAAAGATGGCAGCTAAAGCACTGAACAGGGCGCCTTCATTTTAATCTACACAAGAAAAGAGAGTTCATGCATTGGTTCTTTACTTTTACAGCCTGTTGACTAAAAAATGCTCACAGGATCTCACCTGGCTATAAGGCAAACTAGGAAATGTATTTTTATTCTGGAATGCCTTATGTTCAGCTAAATTAAAGGAAGAAGAAAGAATACTTGAAGTAGTAAAACTATAAAAGGGAGAAGAAAGGATATTTGAAGAGTAAAACTATTCCAGCCGCAGGTTATGTTTAATGAATAGAGTAAAATTGCAAATTTATAGCAATTAGGAAACAATGAGGAATAAGACAATCTGGTTAAGACTAAAATATGTAAATTAAGCAAGTGCATAAACATTATTATTAAAAACTGATTGATCATTATTAAAATCTATTATTTCATTTTGTCCATTACTTTCACAAGGCTGTTTAGCGGTCTTGAAGGCTAAACATCTGAAAGTTAAGATCTAGCTTAAAGGCTGCATGTACATGTTTCAAAGTAAAATGAATGTTTAGCAACTAAGGTATAAATTTAGATTGTGTGGTCAGTAATGTAAAGGTTAAAAAATCGCATGTTGAATACAAAAATTGCCCTTTTTGCCACTCTATGGTGTATTTATGCTTAGATATTTATGATCTCATGAAAAGATATTATTCCTAAGAAAATCTGTATAATGTCATCCTTGCTATTCAGTACTTGGCTCTGGTATACATTACTCAAATATTTTAACAATTTAAGGTTCTGATTTCCCCCATAATCTTTCTGTTTAAAGAAGAGGGAAAATTTATTTTGTTCATTTAAATCTAAAGAATAGACCATATAACATTAAAGTGCAAGTGATACTAACAAAACAAAATGAGTGATTTGAATCATCTTTAAAGACACAACACAGGCTGTGAATTAAACGACAAATGTGATGATGTGGAATTCTCTGAATTTCAGAGTTGGTTATTTATTTGTTTCAAATAAAAAGATATTTACCTCAAAGTAATAATGAATTTGTGCATATATGTTTGTTATATAGCAAGACATTAATAGCATTTAAGGTTGAGGGCTGGGGATGTAGCTCAGTGGCATAATGCCTGCCTGGCAAGTATGAGGCTCTGAGTTCAATTCCTGGTTCCAAAATAGTTAAAAAAAAAAACCCAAAAGAAAACCAGTTTATATTGTAGATCAGTGTAGTGTCTTTATATCGAACCAATTATAATCTGATGCCCATCCCTCAGCTTTTTAAAATTGATTGATTTAGAATTTTTGACTGGGTTTACTTAAAAGACTTTGGAAAATATATTTATGAAATGTTCTAAATAATTATATATAAAATGCTTCAACATTCTTTAGTGACAAAGTAAATAGGTGGCTACATATATGTGACTATACTGTCACATATATAATTTGCAAAATTGTCAATATGACTTTATAAAATGCCTCCTGTCAGACTAACTTTTCTTTCTCCTATAAAGTTAATTTGATTTTTTTAGAATTACAAATTTATGGGCAAAGATTTAGCTCAGCTGCGTAAGTGCCCAGCTGGCAAGTGTGAGGTCATGAGTTCGATACCTGGTACAAAAAATAAAAAATAAATAAATTTTTAATCTTCTCTGCTACTGAGTATGTTCACTTCAAAGATTTTAATAGAACACTAAGATATATTAATATATCTAAAGCTACACCTGTATGTTTAAAAGATTTGCCACTTGCTTGGAAACTGTGCCTTTTAATAGCTTATCAGTGGTCCAAAATCTACGAAAACAGCCTTGTTCAAGATACAAAGAACACATTGCTTTTTAGCATCTAGTTCCTAAGCCTAAGTTGTACTTCATTCTCTATAATGGAGCAATATATTATCTTGAAATAAATGTGGAAGCAATTTTTTTTAAATTGAACTAACATAAAACTTTAAAGAATGAATACGTCACAGTGAAAAACTGGGAAATATGACACTGCATCATTTGTTTGCATTTCATATAAACATCAACTGTACTGTTTTCAAAGAAAATATGGTAGAATACTAATTCTGATAAAAACTATTGTTAATGAGCCAAGTACATTAGATATTTGTCTTATAGTTTTATTAAATAAAAAACCCTACTAAAGAATATTGTGTTATCTTTGGGCTCTGCTCTGCAATTTAGGCAAAAGCCTTCTCTGCTTTTCGTACATCAATTGAACATGAAGAATATACTTTGATTAAAGTTTATATTTTCATATATATTTTCCCAAATGTTAGTGTAGATCCATAGATATGCCCAAGAATCATAAGGCTGTAGAAGAGGGCCACTGCTGTGTTTCAACAGTGCATATATATAACTGTAAATGTCTTATGTAGCCGGTAGTTATAAACAAGATTCTCTTGGTTTTTTTGTTTGTTTGTTTGTTTGTTTTGGTACTGGGGATCGAACTCATGACCTTGCGCTTGCCAGGTAGGCACTTAAGACACTGAGCTAAATCCCCAGCCCAAGATTCTCTTGTTGAAACCACATCAACATAATGCCAAATGGCTCTGTTTTCAAATGCTGTCAAAATCTGAGCACTGTCTCATCTCAAAAGTCACTTTTACATATGAATTATATGACAGTATCAAATTTAAATATATTTTGGTTATGTGGTTATCAGTTGAAATGTCTGATGATATGGAGATGAATGGAAATATAATGATAGGCCTTACTGGGGACACTCAGAGGCATGTTCCACCGAAAGTGGCAGATAGTGGTGTGTATTGCTGTAGTTATACTTGAGTGTGGGCACCAATAATTAAATTCCAAGTTGAGGTCCTATTTCCATGACTTGCCCTAGAAACGTATGGGTAGTTACCCAGTGTCTCTATCTTTCTGACAGGTGACAAGACATGCTCACTGAAGTCTTTTCCTTGAGTATTTGATTTTATTTTTAAAAATTTTTTTTAAAATTTTATTTTAAAGGGGTAAAATTAAACACAACAAAACAGAACAGAATGGACATAAGAAAGCATAAATTTCAAAGCTAGACAACCAGAGATCTTCACTATCTGTCATATTGTCTCTTGTTTTCTTCCAAATGGTTGTCCATATCTTTGCATACAGGGAGCTCATACTAAATAACATAGCCAATCTTTTCACAAGATGTGTAGTTGACTGGCTCCCACTTGCTAAGGGGTGGGGGGACCAGGGGACAGGACGACATGAGATGTTTGGTTCTCAGCCTGTGCGCCTATAGGCTCACAGCCGCCCCCCAGAGAGGAGAGGAGCTCCTTGTTCTCCCGGCACCCCGAGTCAACCGCACGGTGCAGGTCCCAAGGCACCAGGGTCTCTCCCCTGCAGGCCCCCTAAAGTCTGCCATACTCACCTGCTCTTTCTTTCTGATGAATTGACCATTCCATTTCCAAAGTTCTGAAATGGCCAACAGACCACAGAAAGAAAGAATTCTCTTTAGGCTCCTGTTTGAAACCAGCAGCTATAGCAATCTGCTGGCCTTGCTTCAAGGCCATGAGTATTTGATTTTAAAATGACTTCTCTGCATAGAAAGTCAATAAACTGAGATATCAAGAATATATATAGGTAGATGAAAGTCAATACGGCAGAAAACATCAAGTGCATCCCACTGAGCAAATGTATAGAAATGTCAACAGAGTGGGAGTGTGTAAAGTAAGAGTTGTCACAAATCATTAAATTGTGCCGGCTTGTCTGCTCACAGAAAGTGCTAATCTATTAAGACCACTTACATTTTTCTCATCCTAAGGCAAGGATGATCATAATATGAGAAGCGTGAAAAAATTGTGATCCATGAGAGATTTTCTAAGGATTAAATGAAAACTACCATTTGATTTCAGCTTAAAATTAAAACAATGAAGTCAGCATATTTCTTTTCTCAAAGTGACCATTTGACTGTGATGTGTTAATATTGCTAAATTGAATTAATTAATTTTACTCTTAACTTTGCACTGGACTGTGTCTCTTGTGAGATCAAACCTCAGCTGATAGGACATGGTTCTTAGCCCCAAGATAATGTTTAGTGAAGCCATCTACATGGTCTTCTTGCAGTTATTTTAAATGTTTTATTAAACAAATTTGGAAGCAACATTGCAGCGCTGTTTTCCTCTGCTGGGTTTCTGAAGTGACTGTACATGTGCCATCAGTGTTAAGTGCATCATCCTTTACAAAACAGAAATCATCTTAGGTAAAGACACAGTGGACAGGGCTGGGGATTTAGCTCAGTGGCTTAAGTGCCTGCCCAGCAAGCGTGAGGTCGTGAGTTCAATCCCTGGTACCAAAAAAAAAAAAAAAAAAAAAAAAAAAAAAAAAAAAAAGAAGACACAGTGGACAAAGGAGTGTGCTCTCTTTTGTCAAATGACAAGTCTTAGAGTAAACCTAAACCTCAACGTTCCTGTGCCACTGGCTTAAATGTTGATTCAATTTTGGAGATGCAATACAGATTTAAATTTTAAATTTTATTTTAACCTAGCAGTGCGTAGTGAGATGATTGTGTCCTCAAAGAGAGATATTCATGTGCTAAACCCTGACATTCATGTCTGTGACCTCAGGAAATAGGGTCACTGTACATATAATAAAGTTGAGGATCTTAAGATAAGTTCATCTTGGATACAGGGTGAATCCTAAATATAGTGATTAGTGTCTTTTATAAGAGAAAGGAGAGGAGGATTTGAGACATAGAAACTCAGAGAGGAAATCCGATGAAGACGGAAGCAAAGACTGGAGTGATGGTTCTACAAGTCACCAACAGCTGGAAAAGGCGATGACAGCACAGAGGCTTCCTTAGATTCTAGAAGAAACTAGCCTTGTGGCTGCCTCAATTTCAGACTTCTGGCTTCCAGAAGTGTTACAGAATAGATTTCTGTTGCTTTAAAAGCCACCCAGTTTGCAGTAATTTGTTATGTCAGTCCTAGGAAACTGATACACAGTGTAAGCCTCCTGTGTGGCTCTTGGGACAGTTCTTTGGTCCCAGATGCTGTCAGAATACGTTAGTTACAGCTATAGAGGGCAAAATAACTCAGCTGCACCAGCTGCACTCCTTGTGGCAGTGGGTACCCACACCACTGTTCCCTGGCTTGAGTCAGTGGGAATATATGGCCAGGAAAAAAAGCCCAGGGTTTGCTTGCAAATATCAATGTAGTGAATAAACAGCCTGTTTTTTCTGATGTCCTTAAAAATATAAATTTCCTTGATCAGAAATGCCAACACCAACAATCTACAGTTAAAACCCTAACTTGGAAAAAATGTTTTCTGTGACAATGTAAGTTACATGACAACATGTGTCATTTCCTTGACTGTGGCACATTTTTTTCCTGGGCATGAATATGACTTTTAATTCCTCATTCCTTGCTATGAAATGACTTAACTTACTCTTAGAAAAGGCAGGAAGCAAGAGACAGAAGGAAGGAGGAAGGTAGGAAGATAAGGAGAACGTGGAAGGGAGAAAACAAGGAATTGAAGGGTAAAGGAGAAAGATGAAAACAGAGACTGAGAGGAGGGAGGCGCTCTACTGGTATCTGGAACACAGAAAATGTCACATTAAGTGTTAAAATCAAACTGTTCTGAAGGCAATGCTCTAAAGGAACATATTTAAAAGGACTGCTAAGCTCTGAGCATATCTACCTTATTGGTAGACTACAGGTAAGTACATGCATAGCATAGTGGACCAATGCAAGATAGAGAGGCTTTGAGGACAGCCATGGCATGGGAAGCCTGCCTCCAGCCTGGGCAGCAGCGATAGGTCCTCGCACACGTCAACCAGACCCCAGCCCTGGACAAAGGCCAGTGGAACCCCTCCATTTGCAAGTTGGCTGAGATTTAGTGCATGACAAAGGACTTCAATGTGTTGCTGAAATTCATGCTGTCTGTATTTCTCATTGCATAGAATAAGTGAGCCAGCACCAGACACAGCACTGAAAGCCTTTGACTAATCAGAAATAGTCTTTGTATTGGTATTTATATTAACCTAATTTTTGAAAGATTTTGTATCAGGTCTTTAGTAAAACAGAAAAACATCCTGTTTTCTCCTTCTCCCTCCATGCCTCTCTTTTCCTCTTCATCTCTGGAGCGGGAGGGGGAACCGTGCGACAGGGTATCTGACTCTATGCCACTGTGTCCTACAATTGAACAGTCTCCAGATGAGTAGAATGATGGCATTTAAGAACAAATAAAAGGAAAATATAACTCCTTTGGGCAGCAGATATGTGTAATTTAGTTTCTGTTTCGACTTTTAAAAGAATGGGAGATCTTAGACAATAGTGAGTCAGAAATAAGCTAATTAAGACACTAAATCTCTCTCGATTAGGGTCATAACAAAAACATTATTTATAAACATGTGGTGCCACTTGATGGAACTGAAGGAATGATGGAGCCAATTTGTCATCTCCATCCGCAATGTCTTAGAAGTGGTAAAAACCTGCTCCTTGTATAGTCACCTTAAGCATTCTCAGAAAATCTTCTAGACTCCCTGAACTTCACAGAATGATTGCATTTTTTGCTATTGACTTGGACTTCAGGCCTCATTCTCTTTTCCCCTTTCCTGTTTTTGAGATGGGGTCTTACTGTTGAACAGGTTCATCTCCAACTCCTGAGCTCAAGTGATTTTCATGCCTCAACCTCCCAAGCAGCTGGGACTACAGTTGCACACCACCACGCCCAGTTTGTTGTTGTTTCTTCACTATCTTTTAGACCCCATATTTATGGAAAAATGTCACTTTGTCATTTAGTGTCACATCAATGTTGGCAAACTCTGTATGTCTGAGGATAATAAAATACTTGGTACAACATCCTCAATTATGCCTCCAGTTGATTTCTGCCTTCCATTTCCTAACTACTTTATCCTCCCTGAGATATAATATCTATGCCCATGACTCTAAGGAAGAAAAGTTTATTTTGGCTCACAGTTTGTAGAGGTTTCAGTCCATAGTCAGCTGGCTCCAAGCAGAGTGGCATGGCAGAGGGCCATTACAGAAGAGAAAGACCTCATATTGCATAGCAGGCAAGAAGCAGAGAGTAATCAAACCAGAAGGGGGAAGATAAACTCTGCCAAGCCAGGCAACCAGTGACCAACCTCCTCCATTCAGGTTCCACCTCCAAAACATCACAGTTAGCTATAAACTCATCAATGGACTAATCCACTAGTCAGTGTCACATATCCATGACACAGTCACCCTCCAAAAGTCCCGCCTATGAGTACATGAGGCTTTGGCATACATTTTAGATATAAACCACGATATTCCACTAATGTAACAGGGTTCACTACAGGAATAGGTTTAATATATATTATAAAGAAAAGAAAAATTATAAATGCCTGAAGCTGATGACCGTCACTTTGCGCTTCTCTTGTAATTGTAGAGGCCAAAGATAACTTGTATTAATCTCATGGTGTCTCAATAAATTTAGTATTAAATTTTTTTTTTTTTTTTTTTGGTACTGGGGATTGAACTCATGACCTTGCGCTTACCAGGCAAGCACTTAAGCCACTGAGCTAAATCCCCAGCCCAGTATTAAAATTTTTATACAAAGTTTTCTTGTCCTGGGCATGGTGACACACTCCTGTAATCCCTTGGGAAATTACAGGAGGCACTTGGGAGGCTGGGGCAGGTGGATCATTGCAAGTTTGAGACCAGTCTTGGCTACAAAATGAGCCCAAAACAAGCCTGAACTGCATATTGAGATGCTGTTTCAAACACACACACACACACACACACACACACACACACACACACACACACACAGTTTTTCCTTTCCTGAAATGTGTGTACATTTTGTGTGTTGAGTAATACTTTGGTTCACGAACTTAATTTGTTAAATTATTGGGGCTGGGGATTTAGCTCAGCAGTATAAGCACCTGCCTGGCAAGCTCAAGGTCATGAGTTCAATCCCTGGTACCAAAAAAATTTTTGTTAGATTATTGTTATTATTTTGTTATTGTTAGATTATTTTGGAAAAGATGGTCACATTCATATTTGTGTGACAGAGGGCTGGGGATTTAGCTCAGTGGCTTAAGTGCTTGCCTGGTAAGCACAAGGTCATGAGTTTGATCCCCAGTACCAAAAAAAACCAAACAAACAAAAAAAAAAACACAAGTGTCACATACATATTTGTGTGAGAAAGATGGCTGCAGTTATGGCTGCCACAGAATGCATAGTTTGCAAACAAAAACAAACTTTTGCCAAATGATTGTTTGCCAACCAAATTTTTCACAAACAAGAACATTCATGAACTGAGGTACCACTATATATGATATTGTAAAGGATTTACAATGACCTCCTGCATAGTCAGAGGTATGGAAGAATGCAAAAGGGCTGTTTGCACACTGGAGAGTTGAAGGAGTCAGTCAAAAATGGAAGGCCTGGAATTCATTGCATAGTCGCCTGTGAGCTCATATCAAGAAGCTGAAGACTCTGCCCCCCTAGTAAGCAGCTGTGAGCCTACCGGCATTTCGGCTGAGAATCAAACATCCCCCCGCCCCTTAGCAAATGGGAGCCAGAGGCCTGAGCATCTCTTGAGAGGTTGACCATATGCAATCTAGCAAATATGGGGGATTTCCTTCTACCATTTCTTTGAAGGCAAATATTGTTATCACTGTTTTGCTTTGTTCTGATTAATTATATTGCTCTATTCAATGCTGTTTTGATAAGTTCTATAATGTACTATATTTGGTTTGATTTTGCTATACTTGATTGAAAGGACAACTATTGTGAAGATAATGAGATATATTATGATACCTATTGCTATTATCCTGGTAACCTGCTCTGACGTTCTGTACCAATTTCACTGCATTGTCTCATTTGGCTTTGTTCTGTCTTGTTCTGTTGTATTTTTCTACCTTCAAAATAATTTTTTAAAAAAATGAAATGTATCTTACTCATTGATTCCACAATTAAGCATCACAATTCTAATATTAAAATATTAAAATTCCTAAAACCTTCAAATAACCTTCAGTTTTTGTCTACCATATTAGCCAGCTTTTTGTGATATTTAACTGCATATATATAATGTAATATCTGACAATGGCTACTTATGAAGAAGAGATTCATTTAGCTCACAGTTTAGAAGGCTCAAGGGCATGTGCCTGCGTGGTTCTGGTAAAGACCTCACAGTGAACAGCTGCTGGTGGGATGTGTCAGGAACCATGTTGGGGTAATCAGTTCTCAGACAGATGGGTGGGGCTAAACTGGTTTCTTTCATAACATTCCTCTTGAAAGAATTGAATGTTTCAAAGGAGAACTACCTTCCAAGACTATGTCCCTAACCACTTGAGGAATTTCCACTGGGCTCCACCCTAAAAGTTCCACTAACATTAACTGGGGGAACAAGCCTCCCACCACAATAAACACTCAGGGCACACTCAAACCACAGCCAAACAATGGCAACCTTGAAGTACTTAGGTTGGTCTTCCCTGTGACCTACTTTAACTCTCTGTCCTCACTTTTCCCACCTCATTTCACATACTATTCCAGATGGGCTCAAACAAGTCACACAGGTGTATCAACCTTCTGTGATTTTCTCATGACTAACTCACCATTCCCTTGTTTGGTCACACACTTCCTCTCTCCTTTCTCCATATTTTCATATTTTACATTATTTTCAGAGTTAACAGGGGCTTTGTTTCTTTTTTTATCATTATTTAGCATAGTGCTCTGTGCATAGCAGAAACTACAGTTATTTGTTGAATGTATATGTGAACAAATAAATTATGAGTGGATTAAAAGTTGGAAGATGAATATTTTAAAAGTGACATAAATATGGAATAATTAATTGGAATCATATGTAATTAGTACTTCATAAAAAATCTTTATCTTTTGAATCATTTTTTCTCTTCATCCTGGTTGAAAATTTAAACTGGAATGTTCCCATTGAAAAGGTCTGTGTATGTTATGTGATCCAAAGGACCACACTGTATTTATAAATGGTATTATGTCATATCAATATTCACCTAATTTTTACAGTCTTCTTATAAAAAGTTTGCAGACATGCATATTTTAAGGCAAAGAGTGTACCACAGAAAAAATTCTGTCCTGAAGGTCTGATGCCAAGCTACTAAAAATTCACTTGTCTACACTGTGAAGTCATCGAAACACTTCAGTGGAATTTTTCTACTACGATGTTGCTCATCTGAGCACAAGAAAAATGCTTCTATATTATAAATATTTGATAGAAAGATCTATTTGTAAGGGAAAATACTTTTAAAAGTACTGTAAAATAAAAATAGGACTCTTACCCTGGTACATTGGGACCTGCACCATGCGGTTGACTCGGGGTGCCGAGAGAACAAGGAACTCTCCCCTCTCTGGGGGGCGCCTGTGATCCTGCAGGGGGCAGGCTGAGAATCAGACATCTCATGTCATCCTGTCACCTGTCCCGTATCCCCCACCCCAGCTTAGCAAGTGGGAGCCAGTTAACTACACATCTTGTGAAAAGATTGGCTATGTTATTTAGTATGAGCTCCCCATATGCAAAGATATGGACAACCATTTGGAAGAAAACAAGAGACAATATGATAGATAGTGAAGATCTCTGGTTGTCTAGCTTTGAAATTTATGCTTTCTTTGTCCCATTCTGTTCTGTTTTGTTGTGTTTAATTTTACCCCCTTTAAAATAAAATAAAAAAAATAGGACTCTTGGTAAGTGATTGAATCAAAAGGAAGGGAAATCTATATTCTGGATGTTTATTCAGTAAGCATCGGAGAGGCTACATGCTTTCATAAATAGTGTGGAATGAAAATATTTCAACTTTAGATGATTACTTGCTTGTTAACAACAAAGGCTTTTATAGTATCATGACTCAAAGCATCAAGTAAGAAGAGAGATGAATTAGACTGAGTATTAGACAAGAGCCCCAGGAATATAGCTCAGTGGCACAATGCCTGCCTAGCAAGCACAAGATACTAAGTTCAATCCCTGGTACAAAGAGAGACACAGAGAGAGAGACAGAGAGAGACAGAGACAGAGAGAGACAGAGACAGAGAGAGAGACAGAGAGAGAGAGTGAGAGACCTAGCTTATCATATGTGAAAGGATTACTATCACATTCTGAAGTTTTTCTCCCTGATTTGTACGCTCTGTATCCTCGAAACCACTTCAAGCTCTGGGAAGCTAGAAAAGGTGAGAAAAATGAGCTGCTAAGGGAGTGAATGGGAGAACATGGTACAACTTGGATGAACGTCTCTCAAAGGTCCATAGGTAAAAGCTTGGTCCCCAGAGTGGCCATATTTGGAGATGCTGTGTGTCCTCGTGAGGAGGGTCCCACTGAAACCCTAGGTCCTATTCCCCCTGCTTTCCTGGCTCATGACGCAACCGGTTCCCCAGTTCATGCTCTTGTCAATGCCATCCATCATCAGAGGCCAGACCAGCAGACCCACCTGATTTTTGGGGTTGGATCTCTAAGCTGTGAGCTAAACAGACTTCTTCTTTTTATAAGTTAATTGTCTTGGGTATTCTGTTGTAATAACATGAAGCTAACTAATACAGAATGAGAAGAAAGTGAGGGCAAGGGGTCCTTGGGAGTGATTAGATCAGAGAGAAATAGTGGATGGAATACAGGTTACGTGAACAACAGAGACAAACAAGATGAGCTGAAAATTTTTGTGTCATACACAATGCAGTTACTACTTCTCGTCTCAATATGTAGTAAATGCCACATGCCAGGCATGGTCCTAAGTATTTTTTTTTATCTATTAAATCACTAAACCTTGCAATGGATCTATAAGGTGAAAGTCACAGAAAGCCTGACTGAGAAATTCTCTAAGGAAACACGTTGAGTTACACAGCTGAATGGCTTTCAGGCTAGGCTTTATTCAGGGCTCAAAAAGTGCACCCCTCTTTGAACTGCTTTCTTTTACTAATTATAGAAGACCCTAGGAGCTTACAGCCTCCCTGGCCCTAGTCCCAAAATGGCTGCTTATATTTATAAGCTAGGTATATATTTCCTGTTCAATCAAGGATGGATGGTACTACAGTTTAAACGAAAGACCCAGAATCTGTTTCCTGATTGGCCAGATTTGCTCTTATAACCCACGAACTAATCTGAGTTCTGAGGATTGTTTGATTGTTTAAAACCAATTATTGATCACCACCAAAGCTAATTGTCCCCAGTTTCACCCAAACTAGATTGATGAAAAATTCAAGAAAGCATTGATAAAGAGGCCAAGAAGAATCACAGTATTGGCAAACATGTGGAAATGGAAAGAAAGATAAACAAGTGGCTACTAAAAAAGCAAAGAATAAGAACATAGGGTGTTTTTGTGATACTCTTTGTTAAAAGTAAAATTTTGACTTTGATATATGTATATGTGTGTATTTATACTGAACTATAAGCAAGAAAAGCCAACCTATGTTAATTTAGATAAAAGGGGGGCTTTTTCTTTAAATGGAATTTGGTTGGTATAGAATCTTCTGGGAGCTGGATCTTTTAGGTTGTGCTCTAGCAACTTAAATGATTTCAGGAGAAATCAGCAAGAACAGGGAAGGGAAGGAATGAAACACAGCGAGGGTACAATCTTATGCAAGTGTATTTTCCATCATCCCAGGGAGGAACATTTAGCAAAACTAATGCTCCAGTGTTGCCCCAACCCAAGCCATGGGAGTGAGTTTTTCTGCTTTGTACTTGTGAGTCACTGGGAATGGCTGATCCAGGAAGTGAATTCCCAGGACTTGCCATCGTCCATCCATTCTGGCAAAAAGCTAGCTCCAGAAGCCGGAGGATCACCCATGAAAGAAAGATGTAGATGCTGGGTTTGGGGATGTGAAAACATTTGGAGATGAAGAAAAGAGGGGCACAGAAAACAGCAGAGCATAAATATAGTGTGTTACTTTGGGGCAATCAGGTTTTGAATCACACAGCCAGGTGCATATTCCAAGACATACCATACATGCCCCATGCAGAATCAAGGTGTTCTCTGAAGCTACTGGTTCCCTGTCAGGACCACAAACACACTGCTACTTCCATCTACTGCTATAGTCCCTGCCCACCTCCTCACTAGCTTAGATTCATTCCATCTGTCACCTGCTTTTGGTGTCTCTAATTTCTGAAGACTAGGGAGCTAATGATAAAGGCTAGGGTGTGTGCGTATATCTGCCCAAAGAGATGACAAGGAAGAGAGTATTTGGCATTTCAAGTCCTATACTGAGAAGCAAGACCTTTCCCAGCAAGTATAGTAGTATCCACTTACATACTTATATACATTTTCACTGTTTTGGATACCAAGTGTTAACCAAGTATTTTACGGAAAAACTTTTTACGGAAAAAGTTCCAGAAATAAACAGTTCATCAGCTTGAAATACCTTTTGTTGCGATATAATTGTTCTATTTTATTATATTTATTGCTGGTCTGTTACCACACCTAAGTTATTAGTTTTTCACAGGCATGTATATATCAGAAAAACCCCACAATACAGAGAGTTGGGTACCATCTGCTGTTTCAAGCATCCACTAAGGTCTTGGAAAGTAGCTCCCACAGATAAGGAAGGGCTATTGTAATAATTGGGAATTCTCAAAATAGGGGCAAATATTGATTTTTCTGAGACCAAAAGTCAATAAGAAGTATTCACTACACAGAGACTTATAAATGCATGAAATAACTAAGAATTAATGAAAGATTATTAAAAGAAATTACCTTTGGAGATAGGAACTCACACTGTAGGTCGGTAGGTGGAGAGAGGTTCTTCCTTTTTATCTTTCTATAGTATTTGCAAATTTTATAGGAAACACAAATGATTTTTAATTTTAAAGAAAATTTACTTTTTAAAAAGATTTTTCCTTTTATTTAGAATTCCTTTTATGCAAACAGAAAGTTATAATCAAATGATACATCCTATCTTTTCTTAAATGGCATGCATTCACATTTTGAGACTAGCTTTTTTTTTTACATGTATTTATCAGAAATGTATTGAATAGTATACAAATTGCAAGGAATATAAAGACAAAAGACAAACTCTGCTCTCAAGGAAGAAATCAGTGGCTATGACCAGAAATGGGAATAAGAGATCCCTGAATATGTTTGAATTCTGTTGTTATATTTTCTTAAATATTGGTGTGACTTTAGCCAGATTATAAATATTTTCAACCTTGCATGTTTTACCTGAATTACATTTTCTCCTATAAAATGGAACTAAAAACTATTAGTTATAAATCTTCATGATAATCTCCAAGCTAAATGATTTGGTGTCTTTGAAATTAGTTGAGCTGGTAATATGAGCATTTTTAAGAGTTCACATTTCTGAGCCTGGGATTTGGTACAAAACCATAGATAATAAAGATGTTTAAAATCTAGGATCTGAATTATTTTCTCTTCCTGACACCTAGTTTTGACTTACAAAACAGTCATAATAAGGTCAAGACAAGTGGTAGCTTGCAGGATGGTGCATTACCCACCCTTTACAATCAGTCACCCCTCACTCCCAACCCAAGCCACTTTAGGCCAAGTTACATTCAAATGCTGCAGCAAGATGAATCCAGCCCTTTGTCACCTCCTCTTTGGAAACTCTGAAGCTGCTCCTGATTTAACAAGTCATTCTGGTTGACAGTGGCCCAAGCGACTGACATAAAATACTACACTACTCTTCTACATAGTTATAACTCTGATTTGGAATTAATTTGCTCCATAAGCCATGCTTGAAATTCATCCTTACACTCTGAAATATAACATGTTGGTTAAAGTAGTGGTTTCCAAGCTATACTTTGTAGAACCCTAGGGCCTCCTTGAAGGTGCCTGGAGTCAGTGAAAGGTATTGGCTGAAAGAGAGGCTGAAGGGCTGGGTTTTCGAAGCACTTCTTCCTTACCATAGCTCAGCGCGTTTCTTTTATTAACTTTCTATATGTTGGGTTTCAATGTAAAAGTTTGGAGGAAATGTTTTAACGGTAAAAAACAAAACAAAACAAAAAAACCACAAGACTTTAAATTTAAGATACACATTCTCTTGAAACTCAGAAATGTAAGTTTTTATTATAGTTTGGATCATAAATGTCTCCCAATGACTCACATGCTAAGTGATTGCTCACCAGCTGTGCTATTAATGGTGTGCGGGGTGATAGAACTTTTAGAAGGTGGAGTCCAGTGGAAGGAAGTTGGGTTACTGAGCTGTGTCCTTGAAAGAACTATTGGAATCTGGACCACTTTCTCTTTGTTTCCTGGCTATCACAAGATGAGCACTTTTCTGCCATGATGTACTATATCACCATGAGCCTGAAATTGTGGGCCAAGTGACCCTGGACTGAAATCTCTAAAACAGACAAAATAAATAAATAAATAAATGTATCCTCTTTATATGCTGATAAGCTCAAGCATATTGTCAGAGCGATATAAATCTGACTAACAGACTTTTGGAAATCATTCTGCAGAAATGTTTGCATACATGCTCAAAGATATATGCACCAAAACTTCTTCATCATTGTTTTGTAATAGCAGTAAACTGGGAGCAATCTAATATTCTTCAGTAATAGTCTATGATACAAGCATACCAAGAGATACTATGCAGCTGAAAAAACTGCTTGGCAAGATCTTCAGGACGCATTACATATATATATATATATATATATTTGGTACTAGAGATCATACTCGCAACCTAAGCACTGCTAGGCAGGCACTTATGCTGCTGAGATAAATCCCCAGCCCAATATATTATAGTCTTAAAAAGTAAGTTTCAATACAACTTACATAGTATGGTCTCATTTATAAAACAAAGATTATATGTGCAGATGTTGGAGACATGTACTGATTAATTCCAGAGGTTACCTGTAGGGAAGATAATATATAGAGTTGGTAAGCCAGTGAAAAGGAACTTTTACACTTTCCTGTTTTACTCCAAATGTTTCTGACTTGTTTGAATGTTCTAAAATGAAAATTTATTTAAGTACAGCTTGTGTACAGTATTAAAGGAAATATTTTTACAAGAGTTTGAAATCCACTGAGTTAAATCATAGCACTACTGAGTCTATGAATATGTGCCTTTTTCCTATATAGTCAAATGTCTTAGTCTGTTGTTTGCAGATATAACAGAATATCACAGACTGGCAATTTGTAATAAACAGAAGTTTACTCACTCAAAGTTCTGGAGCCTGAGATCCAAGGCACTAGCAGGTTTGCTGATTCTGATTCAAGATGGCATGGTGGCCACCGGGTTCTCTCTAGAGGATAGGAACACTGTTCTTATAGAAAGCAAAAAAGAAGACAGAAGGCAAAGAAAGAAAGAGGTCAAAATTGTCCTTTTATAATGGTATGGTTCTACCCACACAGATCCTTTTCCTAATACTCTCACAACAAACCTGAAAGAGTTTTGCCCTAGAAAGCTGCGGTGGGAGACAGGACCGGTGGGAGGACCGAGCAGTTGCGAGGCGGAACCAAGCTGTGTTCACCTTTCCCAGTGGTGCAAAAGGAGTCCCAATCAATAACTTATACATCATCAATGCCCACCCTAAGCGCCACCCCCTGGTCAGAGGTTATATGTGTACCCTATGCCACGTGCGGGTCAGAGAAAGCCAGGCTGTCTATAGTCATGGACTTCTCTCCACATCCTTAGAATAAAGGTCTTTCATCTCATATTTGCTGCTGTATTGTGCTGAAAATCCTTTTTTTTTTTTGGTACTGGGGATTGAACTCACAACCTTGCGCTTGCCAGGCAGGCACTTAAGCCACTGAGCTAAATCCCCAGCCCTCGTGCTGAAAATCCTAACATAATGGTTCCCTGACCGTGATGGCAGCGTGCGTGGCTCCTGGCAGCCCCCCAGTTTGAGTTCCCCTGCTAACTCACAGACCTGACCATATCTTGGATTCAGAGCCAATCTGTCGCCCACAATTACGAACCACGCCGGCTTATTTCATTTACTGCAGGTGAGCCAAATTCCATCCGGGGTTTTCTGTTACTGTGGGCCAGGTCCCGCCCAGATTACCCATTCCGTCCTAGGTCCTAGGGCTAAGTTAATAGTTCTCATATTCCTTGGACGGTCCGAGGCAGGGCTATTTTTCTGATTCTCTGGGATCCCGACTTGTGCCTCTGGTAATGGCCAAGGGTATCGAGTTGGAACCATTTTTCTAATCACACTTCCAAAATTAGGTGATGATCTTCTTTTGATAAGTGTGATCAGGAACAATTTTCACGTTCCTTGGGAGGAGACCTACATCTCTCATATCCTGAGGCAAAATTGTTCTTTTGGCTCACTTTTGATTGGACAATGGGGAACAATTTTTCCTGTCCCTGCAAAGACACACCTCTGGGGTGCCTGGTTCATAACCTCGGGGCCCCGGACCAAAAAGGATATAAAAATTATGAGTTCTGTTATACTGGTGACAAATTGACAGAAATTCCATATATACAAGCCTTTCCTTAAGGACAAGTCTTTCTCTCACTCTTGTCTTATAACCCTCCCCTTTCCCCACTAGATTCTTTTTTTTTTTTTTTTTTGGTACCGGGGATCGAACTCACGACCGCACGCTTGCAAGGCAGGCGCTTATGCCGCTGAGCTAAATCCCCAGCCCCCCCACTAGATTCTTTAGAGGTCCTTCCCCGTCACCCACAGTGGCCTCTGATCCGCCCCTTAGTCTCTCAGTGAGATAGATTGGGTCCTCAATAGAGCCAGTGCTAACACCAAGAAACTGCCAGGAAAGCTGAGGCCTCCTGATGTGGGCCAGGCCTCAAGACAAAAGACCACACAAATGCCCCATATCCTGAGGACTGATACCCTAAATAGTTCCCATCCCCCTAGGAAAGAGTCAGCCATAAATTAGGTTACTTTTCTGCCATTCTTATTTCAAGATATCTCTATTAACTAATCTACAAAAGGTTCACACTAGTCAAACTGGCCAAATATTTTTGAGTGCACTCTAACTCTGCTCTGTAAACAGCTGTTCCTTTTTATTTGAACTCAATAATAAATTTTTTCCTCTTCTTTTACATTTTCAGATCATTTAATCAGGGTTTATTTGAGTTATATATTTAAAAACATGCTTCTACTTTGGTTACCAGCTGATTAAAATGTTAAAATTGGTTAAACAAAATTCCTTGGGTGAGGAGACACTAGACAGAACTTCAATTGATGAATAATAAAGTGGCCACCTGGTAATTTTAAAACCAGCTCTTATTTATCAATTAAAGGCCTCAATGATCTTCATAACCTTATGGGAAACACCCCAACTAAAGTTCATATGACTGAGACAATTCATTGTTGCTGATCTGATGGCATATTTATGCCTTCAAATGTAAAATTGAGATTGTTTATGATGACAAGTGTTTTCTTTCAGATCCAGATGTCTGCCTTTTCCTTGTGCTCCAGCCAGGAGATTCAGGTCAGACCAACATGAAGCCACCTGTCAAATAATGTATGTTATACTTAGAGATTCTTAAATAATAAACAGTCCAAACAATGTCACAAATTTCTTCAGTGCTCAAATGTTAAAGACACCCAGGGTTAATACAAAATAATAGTTCCATTTAATGTTCTATGTTAAGCTTACTACCTCTACTGCACTGTACTGTTATCAATCTTATAGATGATCAACAACTAAAATTAAGAGATAATTATAAATTCCTTTTGTTGGGATCCACCAGATATTTTCCAGACAAAGATTATATGACACTGCAGCTGATATCTCTCTCCTAAATAAAAAGGTTAAATTAATAAAACAGGCCATCCTCCAAAAATCAGATGGCATTAGACATTCTAACAGCACAGGAGGTACTTATACAATTATAAAGCCTAAATGTTCAGATGACAAGTATATGGCATGTCAATGTCTAAAATTCCCTGGACCTTATTCTTATCCTCCTTATGAGAAGCCATTACTAAAATTATACTCATAAATACCTTGTTGATTCTGTTATTTGACTCCTGCTTACTTAATTGATTGTTTGCCTTTGTCTTCTTTAGACTTAAAGCTGTACATCTACCCAAGATAAAAACCAGATGTCTTGTGACTGTGGAGGGGACAGATACCTTCCTCTGTGGGCCAGATCCCAAGACAAAAGGCTAAACTTGGCCCTCAAACCCCACAGGGAGACTTTCTTAATGTGGTTTTTCATGTTTTCAACAACAGAAATAAAAATCAAAAGAAAAATAACAATCTGATCTTTTAGCAGTGACACTTGGAGCTCTGAGACGGGTAAACCGAGACAAGGTGGAGCTGCCTGAGCCCCTCCCAGACCATGCTTCAAGTGCAACAAAAAAGGACACTGGGCAAGAGAGTGCCCCAACCCGATGTTCCTCTGGGGCCTAGCCCCTATGACAATCTCAAGGGCCATTGAGAGAGCGACTGTCCTAGCCGCCAGAGAGCGGGTAAGCCATCCTCTAAATCCTTGTCCTCACAGGAGATTTCATCACCACTGGATTCATCGCTGGCTGATATACTTGGACCTGTTGCTAAAGACTGATGAGGCTCAGGGTCCACAGCCCCCCATTGAGGTATCCTTCTCAGAGCCCCAATTCCCACTGCAGGTCTCAGGTAAGACATTCTCTGTACTTGTGTATCGACAGGCCATATATAGGGTTCTTCCTAAAATTGCAGGCCATTATATTAAGTCCGAGTCCCTATAGTGGGTGTTGATGGCCAACCTCTGCAGCCTTTGCAGACAAGACCTATTCCATACAGGTTCCAGACTCTCTTCTTTACCATAGTTTCCTAATAATTCCAACATGTCCCACACCCCTTTTAGGTAGGGATCTTCTTCAAAAGCTTAACTTCTCCTTTACCTTCTCCCCCCCACAGCTCTAGAGCTCCAAACACCCTTACAGTGTACCACAAAGTCCTCCCCTCCCCTTCCTTCTTCTTTAGTCAATCCCATAGACTGGGACACCTCCAATCCCTCTCGTGCTACCCATGCTAAGCCTATTTTAATTTGCCTCAGGGATCCTTCAATTTTTCCTTGCCTTCCCCAATGTCCTAGCTCCCAAGCATTTACAGGGACTTAAACCTATAATTAAGTGCGTTTTAGACAGTGGTTCTCTTAAACCTACCCATTCACCCTATATTACTCCCATCCTCCCAGAACTCAGGCCTGATGGGTCTTATCCTCTAGTGCAGGACCTTAGGGTAATCAATAATGCTGTTACTCCAATCTACCCAGTGGTGCCAAACCCTTAGACCATGTTCTCTCATATCCCTCCCTCCACCACCCACTTTACAGTTGTAGATCTTAAAGATGCCTTTTTTAGCATTCCCCTACACCCCGATTGTCAGGATCTCTTTGCGTTTACATGAAATGATCCAGACACTCTCAGGTCTCAACAATTTACTTGGACAGTGCTTCCCCAAGGATTCAGGGATAGTCCTCACTTCTTTAGCCAGGCTCTTACTGCTGACCTTGCAGAACTTAATCTCAAACCTAACAGTCTTCTTCAATACATAGATGACCTTCTCTTATGTTCTCCATCCCATAAGTTAGCCATACAGCATTCAGCTAGTCTCCTTAATTTTCTTGCCAGTTGTGGGTACAGGGTCTCTCCTGGTAAAGCCCAAATAGCTTCCCCAAAAGTCAAGTATCTGGGTCTCTCTCTCACCCCTGCCACTCGTTCCATCACTGCAGGTCTGAGATCTCCAGGTGCCTACAACTAAGCAGCAGGTTATGTCTTTCTAGGTTTAGCTAATTTCTTTTGCCTCTGGATTCCTAACTTTGCAGCTCTAGCTTAATCCCTTTACAAGGCTTCTAAGGGCCCCTTATCAGAACCCCTGGACCCCACTATGCCCATACACGCTTCCTTTCTTAAATTAAAAAAGGCTCTCCTAAAGGCTCCAGCCCTTACCCTTCCTGACCCCACCCAACCCTTCACTCTATACACTACCTCCTCTTGAGAGGTGGTGTCACAATGCTATAGGTGTACTAGGACCCAAAAAAAGATCTTCTTTTCAAGTGGTAGCCTGCTTGTTAAAGCAGTTAAACAACACAGTAAGAGGATGGGCACCCTGTCTCCGAGCCCTTGCGGCTGCAGCCCTCCTGACACAGGAAGCTAAAAAGTTTACATTAGGTCAGTCTATTACAGCACACTCACCTCATCATTTAAGTGAGCTTATCTCACACAGGGCACTCCCTGCCCTGATGACCCCTTCTCACCTTCAACAGGTACATTTAGCCCTCTCTCAAGACCCTTGTCCATACTCCTGGTTAGGACTGGCAGATAGATTTTACACACATGCCCTGCCACAAAACTCTTAAATATCTTCTCACCTTTGTACCTTTTCAGGATGGATAAAAGCCTTTCCCACAACCAGGGAGACTGCTAATGTAGTTACTAATATCCTGTTACAGGAAATCATCTCAAAGTTTGGTCTACCTCAGAGTATTCAGTCAGATAACGGTCCAGCCTTTATTTCTCAAATCACCTAAGAGGTATACCTTGGCCTCAACTTTTGCCCCTAGTCTTAGCCAAGCTCAAAACACTTCCCTGGGCTCCTACATTTTTAAATCCTTTTAAACTCATGTATGGCAGGCCATTCGTACTCCACAATCTTCCTATCCCACAGAGTCTCCCTCCTCTTGTTGACTACATCGCAATCCTCTCCTTCCTCCAAAACTTCTTACGACAACATGCTAATCTCCGCATTCCTCAACCTTCTGAAGGGACCAAGCCAGATCCTCCCATATCCCCAGGAGATCTAATTTATCTCAAATGTTCTAAATCCACAGGACTATAACCAAGGTGGAATGGCCCCTACCTGGTCTTCTTGGCAACCCCAACCGTGATCAAAGTTGCTGGACTCCCATCCTGGTTTCACATTACCCAAGCTAAGCGGTGCCCTCCCAGCCCTAAATCTAACCATCCTGAGTGGTCATCCCATCTTCTGTTGCCCACCCATCTCCGTCTCACCAAGGCCTCACAGCTGCAACTCTCAGGCTAAGTCATGTTCTGTTACCCAATTTGGTTCCTCATTCCTTACATTTTATTAATTATCTTTTTTACAGCAGGACTCTTGACAGTCTTTCCTAAAGACTCCCACATCACGCATAGCAACTGTCTTAGTTCTCTCTACCCTCAGCTGTTTAGTCAAATGTGAGATCCCTGAGGGCCTGAGCTCGTATCTCCCTTATAGTGACACAGCCACAGCTCTCCCCACCCCTCTTATTCTTTCCAGCTCAGCTCCTGGACCAGAGACAAGCCCTACCTACCTACACTTTTAATTTTTATCCTTTAGGATGGGAAAAACAAGTACCTCTCATAACTTCACTCCTCCTAACCCCACACTTATTTTTCAGAATTCTACCTCACCGCGGTCCTGATAAAATGACATATTTAAATCAAAGGCACCTTTCTTTCTACCCCCCCTGGGTTTTAAATATAATAGTGGCCTTCCTCCTCATAGCACCTTGTCTCTTTGTTTTTCCAGTCTAAGATGTGGGCACGTGCCAATGATAAAGTTGTCCTGGCCAAGCCACCTGGTACCAGCTTCTACATGGGCATCAACCATCATCCCGTCAACCTTCCTAAGCCCCAATACAGCGCCCCCTTCCAGCAGGAAGTAGTAAGAGAGAGGCTTTGCTCTTTTCCTAACAACAAAAAGACAGGAATGAAAGAGTTTTGCCTTAGAAAGCTGCAGTGGGAGGCAGGACCAGTGGGAGGCAGGACCAAGCAGTTAAGAGGTGGGACCAAGCTGTGTTCACCTTTACCAGTGGTGCAAAAGGAGTCCCAATCAATAACTCATACATCGTCAATGCCCACCCTAAGCGCCACCCCCGGTCAGAGGTTATATGTGTATCCTATGCCACGTGCGGGTCAGAGAAAGCCAGGCTGTCTATAGTCATGGACTTCTCTCCACGTTCTTAGGATAAAGGTCTTTTATCTCATATTTGCTGCTTTATCACGCCAAAAATCCTAACAAAACCATAGTGGCAAGTTACCATCACATACAGAAAACCTGTTCTGATGAAGATTGGACCCAGCGAGCATAGCCAGCTTTAACAAACACATGTTTGTTACAGTGAAGATGTGGTCAAAGAGTGTGACTGGGTTTTCACTCCCCAACTCATAACATGCCTCTTGTTGGCAGATTTGTGGCTTTATCCTTTTGTTTCACTTTTAAAAGTTTTAAAATATAATTTGCACAGAATACAACTCACCCATTTATGCTGCTTTTTAATATATTCACGCAGTTGTGAATTTATCACCATAATCTACTTTAGAACATTTCTATCATCCCAAACAAGAAAACCCTTTACCCATCTGTAGTCACTCTTCATCATTCCCTCCATTCTCTCTACAAACCATGAGTCTATTTTCTGTCTCCATGGATTTGCCTTTTTGAATATTTCATGTAAATAAATCATAAATTAGCATATTTTTTTCAAAGGTTATCCACGTTACAACATAAAAGGATACTCTTTTTTATTGTTGAGTAATATTCCCTTGTGTGAATATAATACATTTTGTTTGTCTGGTTAGTAACTGTTGGATGTTTGTGCTGTATTTACTTTTGGCTGCTATGAACAGAACTATTGTAAACATTCCTACATAAGTTTTTGTGTGGATGTATATTTTCATTTATATGCATAATATATATATGAGAATACAATTATTGGGTCATAAAATAATTCTACGCTTAATATTTTAAGGAACTTTCAGACTGTTTTTCAAAATAGTTGACTCATTTTACAATAACAGTAGCAATGTACGAATGCTACAATATTGTGTATCTCTATCAACATCTACTTTACCTGTTTGATTTTTTAAATCATAGTCACCCTAGTGATGATGACGTTCATCAGGTGGCCTGCTTAAATTAATCATGCTTTTTCTCTAATAGCATCACATGACAAACAACCTCAGAGTTCAGTGACTTAAACCACTAGCCTTTATATTTTCTTGTGGGTCTGTAAATTGATTGGAGGCTTCTGAGCATGGCTGGTTATTAGACTTTTCTCTCATCAAGTCTTCTATTTTTTACATCAAATGTTGCTAGCTGCTACAATAGCACATTTCTTCTTCCAAGTGATTTTATTCAGAGAAGCAAAGTGCGTTTTTTGCAGCCTTCCCTGTCTGTAGCTGGAGTGGACTCTATGGTGAAAATTTGCTGTGGGTTTCTGTAAAAGTTTGATTTCCCTGTTGTTTTCTTCTTACTGTTTTGTCTAGTAATAGATATGAAAGTAGAGATGGAGTGGCCAAACATTAACCACAAGGTGCTCATACAGATAAATGCACACATAAGAACTAGGTATAGAGCGGAAGGAACGTAAAGCTAAATCATATCATGGAGTTCTGCCCTACCTGTTTTGCCCACTTCTGGAGTTTTTATAATGTCATACTGTTATGACATTATTTGTGCCTCGATGCCCCCCAAAGCCTCAGGCAGTCACGGGAGTGGGTTTCCAGAATTTGTGGGTGATTCATAGTACAATGCTGGGATTATGAGTATGAGTGCTACATCCACCCCAGGGTGGGTAGCTTAAGTACAATATAAGGAACAAAAGGAGTCTTCTCGCATACATTTCCCTTTTTGCTCTTGTTGCTTTTGCTGTTTTCCAACACCATGAAGTGTTGCCCCTGTGCCATGCCACCCTGCCTTGGAACCAGCTGGTTATGGACTGAAACCTCCACAAACCGTGAGCTAAATAAACTTTTCCTTCCTTCATTTTGGGGATCAGGTATTTTGTCTCAGCAACAAGAGAAAAGTAACCAAGACAGAATTTGGCACCAGAGAGGTGGGGTTGTTGCTGTGACTATAACTGAACATATGGTCCAGGAGCCTTGAGAATGGCTTATGGGAAGCATTTGGAAAGGTTCAGAGATGTCACCTGAAAGAGTAGCACTGGTATGCCTTAGACTGTGCTGTATGGAAGATTCTGGTCAGAGCCCAGAAGCTCAGAAGATGCATAGAAATCCTGCTGGTAAAGACCAGGTTTGGGAGGTTTCTGCGAAGAAGATGGACTTCATTGGTTGTTGGAGTCCAGATGATGTGTGTTATGGCTTGGCAAAAAGTTTGCCAGCATTTTGCTCCTTCCAGAAACTTTGCTTGAGACTAAGATTAGGGTGGCAGACTAATTAAACTGGCAGAAGAAATTTCAAGGTAGTTGATCATTGAGTCTGTGGTATGGCTATTGCTGGGGGTTTTTAGCCAGATTTCATTGAAAATCAAGAGCAAAGAACCAGCAGGATGCTTTAAAACATTGTGAGTTTGGTCAGAAAGGAAGCTCCAATGAAGCAATGGGACTACAAAGATAGAGCTGAGGAGATTTCTATTATTAAGAAACAGGAAAATAGAAAAGATATCCTGAGGGAATCACAGGAAGCAGCAAGTCTCTCCCCTTTGCAGCCTCGAAATTGCAATGTGAAAGACTTTGCTTTGAGAAGAAAGCTGCAGAGCACCATGTTCCAGAACGGCAGCAGCCACACCAGGTTCCAAACTGGTGGTGGCCACACCAAGTTCCAGAATGGCAGTACCATAGAGAATTTGTTCATCAGAATCAGGATCAGAGTGCCCAGTGACCCAAGCCCTCGACCCCTACAGGCGAAAGAGGAAAACCAGGCTACTGCTCCAGCTAGCACTGGATCTTGGTATCATCCATGCAGTGCTGGTTTTAGGTGCATGCGGAATGAGGTTGAAAAGGCTTCCACCTAAATTTCAGAAGAAGGTCTGGAAGACCATGCAGTGTGCCCTGCAAGGGGCAATGTGTGAAGCTGTGAGGGTGAAGTCAAAAGTGCAGTGCAGTGCAGAGAGCCCAGAAGTTTAGAAAATCCAGGAATGTGGATCATCTAAGGAAAGCTGCAAGAATTGAACAGAGAAGCCATGGGAAGACAGAAGCCATGGGAGCCACAACCACTAATATGGTAGGAGTAGAGTCACACAAGCCTGGTGGAGGTCACAATTTACCAGATTGCTTTTGATGTTCCACATGGAGCTACAGGACTTAATGTTTGCCTTTCTGGACATTGGACTTCCTTTGGTCCCATGCTTTTGTGTCCTCATTTGTACCCTTTTGGATGCTAATATTTATCTTGTGCTACTAAACGTTGAAAGTAGTTAACATTTCATTTATACAGGGGCTCACAGCTAAGAGTTTGCCTTAGATCTCAGAGGAGACTTGGGATTAAGACTTTTCAGCAGTGCTGAAACTGTTAGGACTTTGGCAATTCTTGGAGATGAACCAAATGTCTTTTGCATAAAGGATTTAGATGAGTCTTTGGAGGGCCAGGGGCAGAACATTATGGTTTGTGTCTGGATATCCTCCCAAAGCCTCATGCATTCATGGGAGCACAATTCAATAATTTATGATTGAGTCACAGACCAGTGCTGGTATTATGAATGTAAGTGGTATACCTACACTATGATGTGCAGTTTACATACAGTTTAAGGGACAGAAAGTCTTCTGTCCATGCTCCTCACTTTTTGTTCTTATTTCTTTTGCTCTTTTCTACTGCCATAAACTGTTGCCCTCTGCCATGTGCTACTCTATTTTAGAGTCAGCTGATTATGGACTGAAACCTACACAAACTGCAAGCTAAAAAACCTTTCCTTAGGGCCGGGGATTTAGCTCAGTGGCTTAAGCGCCTGCCTGGCAAGCGTGAGGTCGTGAGTTCGATCCCCAGTACCAAAAAAAACAAAAACAAAAAAAAACCCCTTTCCTTCAGAGAGACCCTGGCACATCAGGACCTGCACCATGCAGTTGACTCAGGGTGCCAGGAGAACAAGGAGCTCCTCCCCTCTCTGGGAGAGTGGCAGACTTTCGGCAGCACAAAGGAGAGAGACCCTAGCATGTCGGGACCTGCACCATGGGGTTCACTCGGGGTGCCGGGAGAACAAGGAACTCCTCCCCTCTCTGGGGAGCGGCTGTGATCCTGCCAGCATGGGAGCTGAGAATCAGACATCTCATGTCGTCCTGTCGCCCATCCCGTGCCCCCCCCCCCCGCTTAGCAAGTGGGAGCCAGTGAACTACACATCTTGTGAAGGGATTGGCTATGTTATTTAGTATGAGCTCCCCATATGCAAAGATAAGGACAACCATTTGGAAGAAAACAAGAGACAATATGACAGATAGTGAAGATCTCTGGTTGTCTAGCTTTGAAATTTATGCTTTCTTTGTCCCATTCTGTTCTGTTTTGTTGTGTCTAATTTTACCCCCTTTAAAATAAATTTTTAAAAATATGTATATAAAAAAAGAGGGGAAAAGAAAATGCTCTAAAGGATATAACTGCATGTATGTTTATGTATGTAAGATAGATGATCATATTACTGGTTTTGTTAGATTGTTGAGCAGAACTGTTAACAGTGTCACTGTTTGAATGTCTAATTTGTATGCTTTCATTTTGTAAGTTGAACAACTATTTCCAGTGATGACAGTATGTAACTTATCAAGTGATGATTTCTTAGTGTTTTTGTTTTGTTGTTGTTCTTTTATTTTTTGCCTTTGGAATTCTGTATTATTGCTACCCTTTTTCTGTTTGGTTGTTTTCTTTTTTGTTTTTTCTCTTTAAATAAAATTTGAAAAAAAAAACAAAAAAAACCTTTCCTTCATTTTAGGTATCAAGTATTTTGTCTCAGCAATGAGGCAGAAGTAACTAGCACACACATACTCTTGTTGACAAGGCATCTGTGCTTTTATACTTGCAAGTAATTTATAAATTCCTTTGTATGATGTTTAAGTTTTCTAAAGAAAAATTAGAAATCTAAAGATTTCAAATTTTCATATTATGATTCCTATTTTATCCTTCACCAACTTCCTACTCAAGATCTATTCCTCATCTTTCTCTGCTCTGTTCTCTTCCCTTTCCAGAAAATAATGTTGGTAGCCTAAGTCATGGAGTATCTCTTGTGGTCTTTGGGCTGCATGACATAACAATACAAGGAAAAAGGGAAACAGGGCAGGGTATGTCTTCTCACCTTCTCTCTGCTTTGGTGCCTCCACTTTGGCAGTGTTTACATTTTTCCCTAGCTTTCAACTCATACCAGATAGCCCTTCCAGGACACCCACATCTTCAACACTATTTCCTCCCCTTACCACCCTCCCCTTATCCTTAGATAATGGCTCCTCAATATTGCTAGCATTTGGGTCCCTTGATATCTCCTTTTTGTTCCCAGAACACTGCCCAATCACTGTGCAAGGTCCTTGCATTTAAATGCCTTCACAAGAACCATCTGCAGTGAATTGTTTCCAGCTGGCATCTGACTTAACAGTAAAACCTCTCCTGGTACATGCATTTCAAGTTTGCATTTCAGCAACTTTTCTCACAATCCTCTCTTTGCTTGAAATCCCTTTGCTCCCATCTCCATCTTTATCTGTCCTCCAGGCCGTCACAAACATCATTGCTCCCAAGTATCCTTCTTTAATCCCCACATCACAGGAAATCTCTTCTTCCTTGAGCGCATTCAACACATACTTGATGGTGATTATCTTTTTCTGCTTTAAATTATACTGACTTACGTACTTGCATCTCTGGCCAGTTTGTAAACTCTTTGAAGTCTGAACCCATGTCCAGGTCTGATTTGTTTTTGTTTTTTCCCTCTCTCCTTTTTTTGTTCCCCCTCAACCTTTGCTTTCCTCTCCTGAAAGCACCTGAAACAAGCTTTTGCCATGTGGGTGCCCTATCATTTATTCTTATTGCTACTTCTTACTGTTTTTTAGTACTGTAATGCATACCAGTTACAATGGATACTTTACAAAAATATGGAAATTATGGAGTAGACTAAAATTCTTCTTTGCTCATAATGCATTTGTTACACATAAAACAGGCAACATATTACCTGTGAGACACAGTTGTCCATTGGTATCTTCAGAAAATCTGTTCCAGAACTCCCTGTAGATAACAAAATCTGCTCAAATCTTTTATATAAAATGATACTGTATTTACTTAGAACCTATGCAATCCTTCTATTTACTTGAAATATCTCTATTTTACTTATACAATGTAAATTTTAGGGAAATAGTTGCTATACTGTATTGCTTGGTGACTACAAAGAAGAATGTCTGTGTTTATCCAATATAGATGAAATTTTGTTTTCAAATTTTTTTTTATCAATGGTTTGTTGAATCACTAGATGTGGAACTATTAGATAGGGAAGGAGGACTATATATGACAGAAGTCTATATAAAAAAGTCTTAAAAAATTTCAGGTAAACTAGGCATGGTAGCTCACGCACTCTCATGAACTAAGTGAGGCTGAGATAGGAAGATTATTAAGTTTGAGCCCAGCCTGTGCAATTTAGTGACTTCAGACACATTTTTCTTTTTTTTTTTTTCTTTTTTGGTACTGGGGATTGAACTCACCACTGCATGCTTACAAGGCAGGCGCTTATGCCACTGAGCTAAATCCCCAGCCCTTCAGACACATTTTAAAACTTCAAAAAAGGACTGGGGATGTAGCTCAGTGTGAGTCCCTAGGTGCAATGTCTATTAACTGCTTCCTTCTCCACTGCCTCAAATTCATATAATAAATCTGATCCTCTACCAATCTTTCAGGGGTATCAAAGAAAAAATCACAGATGATCTGTCTTGTAACTGAGGTTGTCTTTCTTTATGTATTTGCATCAGCACATACTGTTACCTTCTAACCTAGTATTTCAAAGTTCTGCTCTGTGCAGTTCTATAGATTGTTTCTAGGAGTAGGAAGTGGGTGAAAAGTTTTTGGTAGATTTTCACTTGAATAAAGTGATCTAGTCTTCAAAAAGTGAAAACTGTTTATCTAATCTCACCTCCTGCCCAGATATTTTTTACAATGTCTCTTTGTTCAGTGGCTAAGTTTCATGTAAAGGCCTCCACTAACTGGGAATTTACTTAACACTCAGTCAGATCATAGAGTATGTTTTCAGAAAGTTCTATCTTATATTTGGCTGAAACCTGACTACCCATCATTCTTTCTCTTGAAGCAATAAAAAATGAGTCTAAATTCACTCTCTCAAATGGCAGCCGTTTAAGATGGTGATCACATTGCCACAAGTCTTTTCAGGCTAAATATACTCATTTCCTTCAAATGGTCTTTATGTGATATATTTGGAAAGCCCATTTTGATTACGTGTCATTTGTCAATATTCTTCTGATGCCTAGAATGATAAACAATTTTCCTTATATATGTCGTTTAGAACAGAATATAGTAATATTATTACCTTTACTGTTTTGGGTCTTTAAAAGCCAGTCATGCGTACTTGTGGTTTCTGGTACAGCGTGTAAGGAGCTTCAAAGTCACCACTATGTCCTAATGTTAAGCAATAAGCTAAACAATTGAGAAAAGGTCTCAGGGCAAACTCTACCATCAAACCAGAGGAACAGATAGGTAATAAGAATCACAATTTACTAGGGCATCTCTGCAGGATCCAGTGACAGGTCAGAGAACGTAAAATGTACTTGGTGGACTGCAGGAGGCTCAGTGAGGGAAGCCAGAGAAGTAAAGTCTTCAAGGGGTTCCTAGACTCTGGCCAGGCTTATCTGTAGCAGCTATACTAGCTCCTCAGTGGGGTCTTGAAAAATACTCTTATGCTTTGCCCAGGATATAGAAAAGAACCAATTTTGAAATACATTCTGTTTTTTTTTTAAACAATGTCTACTCTTGGAAGAAACTATTTTACCAGAGCCCAATCCACAGACATTTTATTAGAACCTAACTTGTATGAGGAAAGAGGAATATCCAACTCTAGTCCCCTATAGCCATGGAATTGAGCATTTGTGTAGCTCACAGTCCAGGAGCATAGGCCCACCAGAGGACTGCAATCTAAAAATAAGATTGTAGAATGCTTCCCCTTCTTCCATACTTTACCACCATATTACTAAAGGCCTTTTTACCACAGTTCCTCTTATCTAGTATATCATGTACCTTTCAACAAAAAAATGTATGCAACAAAGAAAACAAAAAGCACAGTTTAAAGGGCTGAATAAGTTGCCAAACCAGAATCAGGTACAGAAGGAGAGTTGGAATACTCAAATCAAGAAATTAAAAAATAAAAACACTAGGACTAGTATGTAAAGGACTTCAATAGAAATAGTGGTGCCTATTCAAGAAAATATGGAGGATGTGACCAGAGAGATGGAAATTTTGGAGATAGACACAAAGAAGAAAGACCCTAGTGTATTCATTAATAGACTGGACAACTGAGGAAAGAGTCCTCAAACTTGAGAATATGGCAATAAAAACTTTCAAAATTGAAAAGCAGAAAAAAAGACTAAAAAGAATATCCCAGTCAGAATAAATATCTATGAGCTATGAAACAAATACAAAAACTGTAACATATAATAGAAATTGCAGAGTAAGAAAAATAGAAAGCAATGACTAAAATTTTCCCAGAAATTAATGTCATACACCAAACCACAGGGCTAGGAGACTCAGAGAACACCTAAAGGATAAATGCAAGCAAAACAAAACCCAAGTCTAAATATATCATATTGAATTATCAGGAAAACAAAGATAAAGTATTGAAATAAAACAGAGGAAAAAACACCTTGTTCATAGAAGAAAAAAGATAAGACACTGACTTTTCAAAATCATGCAACCACAAAGGAAGCAGAATGAAATATTTAAAGCATTGAAAGAACATCCTCCTGACCTAGAATTCTGTACCTTGTAAAATTATCCTTCTAGAGTGTAGGCGAAATAAACACTTTCTCAAGGCAGTAAAAAATTGAGACAATTTGTTGTTAAGATAATTGCCCTGGAAGAAATTAAAGTTCTTCAGAGAGAAGGAAAATGGTATTTGCTCAGAAAGTCTGATCTATATTGGAAAAGGAAGTCACTGGAGATGAAATTAGGTCAAAGCAAATATGTATATATATATATATATATATATATATATATATATACACACACACACACACACACACACAATATTCTAAAGTAGTGGAATTTTTTCTAGTTTATTCAAAAAATAGAATTTTTTTTCAAGCTCACATAGAACACTCTCCAAGATAGACACATGTTTTCAGCCATAAAATATGTCTTAACCCATGTAAAAGAATAGATATAATGTAGTCTGCATTCAAATCACAATGGAATCAAACTAGAAATTAGTAAATTAGAAATATAGCTGGAAAATTCCAACAAACTTGGAGATTAAACAACACAGCTCTAAATAACACAATGATCATTTAAAAATACTTTTAATTAAGTAAAAATGTACACATGTTTATTCAAACTTAGTACAATGTGGAAAAAATAGTGCTTATGAAAAAATTTGTAGCAATGAGTATGTATTTCTAGAAAATAAGAAAACTCCAAAATAAATTATGGAAGTTTCCACTTTAGGAAACTAGAAGAGCAAATTAAATCCAAAGTAAACATAAGAAAAAAATAATGAAAATTGAAGCACAAGTAAAAGAAACTGGACACAAAAGCAACCAAACCAAAAGCCTGCAAATTAGAAACAATGAAATTAATGAACCTCTAGCCAGGCTAAGAAAAGAAGAAATGAACCAGAATAACAATGCAAAGTATTAATGTCAGAAATGAATTCTTGACCATACACCATGGTCATAGACCATAGAACTCATGAGCACTAGAAGGATGGTAGAGGAATATTATGAACTACTCTTCCACGATATTTTAGCTGTAAAATATCACCACAAAGTCTCATATTCGGAGGTGGAGGTTTTGGAAGGTGACCGGATCATGAGGACAGCACAGTCATCAGTGATTAATGTTTTTAATGAGTCCATGACTAAATGTGCTATTAGGAGGTAGAGATTGACTGGAGGTTGGTTAGAGGGGCTTGACCTGGAAGGGTGTATTGTTTGTTTTGTTTTTGAATGGTGTGTTGTTATCCCTGGCTCTTCCCTTCTCCTCTGGCTTTCTAGCTGCGGTGGGTTGAGCAGTTTTCCTCCTGCTTCCGACGTGTGTTCCTGCCTTGGAGCCAACCATCCATGGGCTGAATCCTCTGAAAACTGAGCCAAAATAAATCTCTCTTTCTTTAAATTGTGAGTGTTTGGCATCTTGTCCCAGTGACAAAAACTGACTAATACAACTCCACACCTATATTCCGTGAAAGATACAATCTGCCAAAACTGGTACAAGGAGAAATAATCTGAATAAGCGTATGTCCATTAAACAAGTCAAATCAACAATTTATATTCTAGAAGGTATCAGATGGGTTAACTGTTGAACTCTACCAAACAATTAAGGAAGAAATGACATCAAATCCTATAATCTCTCCCGGTAGATAGAAATAGAGGGATTACTTCCTAACTCATTTTGTGAGGCCAACATTACCCTAATACTAAAATCAGGCAAAGACATCACAAGAAAAGAACACTATCAATATCTCTCATGAGCACAGATGTAAAAATTCCGAATGAAATGTTAGCAAATTAAATTCATCAATGTATATAAACACATTTAAAGAAGAAAAATCTCATAGCAATATAAATGTAGAAAAATCATTTGACAAAATTCAATACCATTGAGAAAAACTATAAACTAGAAAGACAAGAAAGTTTTTCAACTTGTCAAAAAATGTCTACAAAAAATCTACAGTTAGCATCACATTTAATGAGATATTTGAGTCTCATTAATCTCAGCAGCAAAGCAAGAATGTCCTTTCTCACTACTGCTCTTCAACATGTACTGAAAATCCTGGCTAATTAAGTAAGGCAAGGAAAGAAAATGAAGAGTGTATAGATTAAGGAGAGAAAAAAAAATTTTTAAAACAGGGTCAAGGATTTAGCTCAGCAGCATAAGTGCCTGCCTGGCAAGCTCTAGATTGTGAGTTTGATCCCCGGTACCAAAAAAAATAAAAAATAAAAAAATAGATTAGGGAGAGAGACATAGAAGTGCCTTTGCAGAATACATGATTATCTATATGGAAGTATTGAGAGAAAAGATCCTGGAACTAATCAGTAATTGTAGCAAGGTTATAAGATACAAACTTATTAGATAAAAGAGTATTGCTTTCCTATAGAATGACAACAAAAAAATGAAAGGGAAATTAACAGCATATTACCAGTTGCATTAATACCCCCAAAATGAATAAAGCTAACAAAATAGCTACAAGTTTGTATGGGAAAACAAAAAACTCTTATGAAAATTATCAAAGACCTAAATAAATGCTGGTAGTTTATGTTCCTAAATAGGAAGATTCTTTATGGTCAAGATTTCAGTTCTTCCCAACTTGATTGCAGGTTCAATGCAATCTTAATCTAAGTCCCAGGAATTCATTTTGTAAATATCAGCAAACTAATTCTAAAGTTTCAGTGAAGAAGCAAAGGATCTAGGAGAGGCAATTCAAAATTGAAGGAGAATAACAAATCAGACAGTTAACATTATTTGAGTTCAAGATTTACCACCAATCTGTAATAACCAAGGCAATGTGTGATCAGTGAACAGGCAAATAGATTAGAGAAGAACGGAACATATAGCCCAGACAGAGCCCATTTAAGTACTGCCAACTAGTCCTTGACAAGGCAGCAAAGGTAATATAATACAGCAAAGATAACCTTTTCAACAAATTGTGCTATAACAATTTTCATCAGTGTGTTAAAAAAATTAAATGTGGACACAAACATTACAACCTTCACAAAAATTAACTCGATCATCAAGACTGAAATGTAAAATGCAAAACTATAAAACTCCTAGAAGTAAACATAGGAAACCTAAATGACCATGGCAGGACTTTTTGGCTATAAAGGCATAACAACAAAGGCATAATCCATGAAGGCATAATCCATAATCCATGAAGGCAATAATTTCTAACCTATTCTCCTGCTTGAGAAAACATGTTATCATCTAGCGAACATTTGGAAAACTCACATCTGATAAAGGTTATGGACTATACAAAATACAAAAAACTCTCAAATTTTAACCATAAGAAAATGAACGATTTGATTTTAAGATTAGAAAAATGGGGCTGGGGATTTAGCTCAGCAGCATAAGCACCTGCCTTACAAGGGCGCGGTCGTGAGTTCGAGTTCTGGTACCAATTAAAAAAAATAAAAAATAAAATAAAATTAGAAAAAGGATTTTTCTCAGACACCTCACTAAAGATAATAAACAGATAGTAGGTACGTATCTTAAAAGACATTTAACATCATAGATCCCTACGTAGTTGCAAGTTGAAGCCATGAAGAGATACCACTATATACCTATTATTATGGCTCCAATCCAAAACCACCACAACAAAAGTTAGTGAGAATGTGGAGCAAGAGAAGCTGTCACTTCTTGCTTGTCAAACACAAAGTGGTAATTGTACATTCACTTTGGAATACAGATTGGCAGTGTCTTACAAGCTACATACGTTTACACCATACAATCCAACAGTTGCCTTCTTTAGTAGCTGATATCTTATGCCCACACAAAAATCTTCACTCAGTGCTAAAAGAAACTATTCACAATTGTCAAAAATTGCAAGCAACTAGGATGCTCTTCAGTTTATAAGCAGATAAATATATCAGTACATCAGGCAATGGAATATTTTTCAGCACTAAAAGGAAATAAACTGTCAAGCTATGAACAGACATGGAGCAAACATAAATGCATATTGCTAAGTAAACAAAACAAATCTGAAGAAGATACACATTATACATGCCAGTATTTGAAAATCTACAAAAAATAAGACAATAGAAAGATTGGTGATTGTCAAGGATTAGTGGTGAAAAAAGGATGATGGGCGGAACACAGAAGATTTTTAGGGCAGTGAAACTATTCTGCATGATACCACAGTGGTGTATAAATGTCATTACACATTTGTCAAAACCCATAGAATGTACATCTACAAGAGTGAACTATAATGTAAATTATGGACTTTGAAGAATGTGTCAATGTTAAGTTCATTAGTGATGACAAATGTAACATTTTGGTCCTCATTTGGGAAGGTGTGTGTGTGTGTGTGTGCTCAGGGTGCATGCAAGGGTCCTTTACACTTTATGCTCAATTCTGCTATGAACTTAAAATTGTTCTGAGAATAAAATTTCTAAATTTTCTAAAAGCCAGTCATATTCTGACTTACGCCAAACATGAGCTAATTGAATCTTTCATTGAATTAACAATTACATTTGACTATAAATGACAGAGAATTAAAAGTCCAGTAGAACTTATAAGTGACTTACACAAGATCAAAGTCAAGTTTTTTCTCACAAATTAAGTCTAGAGATAGGAAGATCAGGACAGGTAGATAGCCCATGTGGTCATCTTTTCAAGAAACCATCCCATTTCCTTTCTGTCTTCCTGCTTCACTAGTCTTACAATTTTGTTTCCATTTTCAAAGTTACCTTATGGTCTATGATGGCTCTTGGAGCTTTAACTACTATGCCTGCATTCTTGACAGGAAAAGAAATGAAGATATAGGAGGAACACTGGGAGAAGTCTCTAGGTCAGTGAGTCCGTTTAAAGGGTTTTCACAGAAGTACTTCCTGAAGACTTCTGCTTCAACTTCATTGATTAACTCCATTCCAGAAGGGAGATCAGGACATGTACTTTTACTGTTGGCATACAGTCATATTCAACAATGTGGATATCTTTAACTAAATTAGAAGTATAGAACAGAGACATGGAAGGATAATAATATCTGCTTCTTAGTATTACTTCTAAACATAAGAATTGTTTCTAAGTCACTGATTTCCCTTTAAAACTAATAGCGTACTTCATATTTATCTTCATACAGTATGCTATGGTTTGTTGAAATATTTTTGAACTCTAGTTGGGCATCAGTAGACTGAGCTATCATTTCTACCTTTAGGACATCTAAAATTTTGAAAATTATACCAGGATGCTGATGGAAGAGACCACCTTTGAAACTGATGTCAGCACAAAGGAATGCATAACATCCAAGCCATATTTCTCTAGCTTTCCACAAAGATGTCATAAAAATTTTTATCAAAAGCTTACTTAATTCCAGGTGTTCTATTATATATTGCATTTATAAGAAAAAAAGAAATAAAAATAACTGATCATACAAAGAAATAGATTCTTCTAAAAGTAGTGTGAAGAATGAGTTTTGAAAATGTAAGACTGAAAGGAAGAAAGATATTAAAGTTATGCAAGTGTAAATCTAGAGAGCCCAGACTATGGAAGGGACTGTGGAAACACAGTAGACAGAACAAGCAATATGTGGAAAGCAGACCTAGAGGAACTTGATGATCTCTTGATTTTGAAAGAAAAGGAGGATCCACAGTGATTCTTAAGGGTAATTTCCAGTTAAGAGTGATTTATAACTAAGCAAGTAACTAATTTGAGGTTTACATTTTATTTTCACATTTTGAGTTATTAATTAGGATAAAGGAAATAAAAGGAGAATTGAGGAGAAATGATGGTACAGATCCTATACCTGTCTAATAAATCCATGCAAAAACTTAGTACCTGAAGAATAAAACAAATATATATTTTACTCATAGATCTACATTTGGGGCAGAGCTCAGTAAAAGACTCATCTATCTTCTCTACTTTCCAGCAGCCTGAGTTGGCTTTAAAATGGGGGTAACAGAGACTTTGAATTACCTGAATGCATATGCTCTCACTGGTCAGGCAGTTGGTGGAAAGAAAAACATGATTCTCTGTCTCTCTCTCTCTTTATCTCTACTTCTGTCACTGTCTCTAACTCTGTGTGGCCACCTAACATGGTCCCATTAGCACGGTAGCTTCAAGGTAGCTTCTTGTATGTTGGCTCAAGGATTCCAAGTGCAAGAAGGGGAGAAAGGAACACAGGAGAGAGAGGCTGAGATCAGGCAATTGTCCTTGTGCTACCTAAACTCTAGAGTTATGCACCCTTCCCCTGCCTTTTTACTTAGTACAGCCAAATTAATTAAGCTGACCCTTATCCAAGAGAAGGGAAATGAGATTCCACATTTTGTGGGAAGAATGTATTAAAAATTTTAAATGTGTTTCAAAACAGCCAAAAATGAAGTTGAGTTTGAGTTTTGAATGTCTTAGCTTCCATTCCTAGAAAACAGAGCCTGATAAAAGGACTAACACTTAGATACTTTGAGAAGTATATTCTCAGGACAGTGAAAGTAAGGACATACAGAGACAAGGCAAGGAAGGATAGAAAGCAATTCAAGATGATGCATTTTCATTCTGGCCACTGCTCCTCCTCAAGTCCACAGTGAACGCAATGGCTTGGTAGGAGCGGTGCAACTTCAGGGGTCATCTCCAGGTAGAAGTGTATGAAATGGAAAAAGATTGGGTCCCATCTCTCTGGTATTTGCTTTCCACTGTGGTCTAATAAATTATCATCAACTTAAAATACTTCAGATATCATTGAAATACTACTTACTACCGTATAGTGTTCTAAGTCAGAAGTCAAGTACAGAGCAGTTGTGTTTCCTGCTTGGTGTGTAACAATGCTGAGATCAAGGTATTGGCCGTGCTGCGTCCCGGTCTAGAGGCTCTGGAGACCATGAGATTCAGCTTCCAAGCTTGTTCTTGTCGGCAGTTGTCTACAGCTGCCCTCAGCTCAAAATCTGCCTTCCTTAGCATGTATCAGTCACCTCTGTCTTCAAACCAGCAATAGTCAAATCTTTCTTGACTTTCAAATCTCTAACTTTGACTCCTAAGATGAGGCTTTAAACACATGATTAGGTGAGGCTTCTAGGTTGATAATTTCTCTGTTATTTTCCCTAACTTAACATATTCTATTAGCACTAGATCATCTGTGAAGTAAAACATGGCATATTGTAATTCCAGGGATTGTGTATATAAGTGCACAGCATCTGAGGCGAGAAGAAATCTTGGGGGTCAGTTATAGAGTTCTCCTTACTGTACTTACCATGCTTAAACTGATTTCATAATCTATGTTCAACTTGCTATTCAAACCTGAATGATAATACATAAAACCAGATTGTTTGGGGCTGACAGTATAATGTTAATTAAAGATGAAAATAAAACTCTTCCATTTCTGTTCTGCTATCACTTTTGTCAAAAAGAATGTTCGGTGAATTCTAGCACATAATAAATGCTCGATGAGATCTTGAATGAACTACAGCCTGGGTAGAGGTGAATAAACATTCAAAAGGGTAAATAGAAGAAATGGTTTATCATAACAGGTAGATTTCAAATGAGCACTCATTGTTTTAGAAGAGAGTCTCTTTAGTTCTAGATTAATTACATCCCTGAGTTTTCAGAGAATAATAGATAAGAGTCTTACAAAACCAAGTCAATGTGCAATGAATTCATTTAAAACCGATGTTTGTTGATGGATGAGTGAATACATACATTTTGGTTGACGATTCTCTATCCAAGTAGGAAGCTCGTCTAAAGTGGAAAAAAAAAATTCCTAACCTGCCAGTGTATATTCATTTGTCTCAATACTGTAGGAAAACCCTTAAGAGGCAGTCTCACCTACAATTTATTACATAGTAAGCATATTTAAAGAGACAATTTCTAAATTTTGAGTTTCAGCAGTGAAAATAAGCTTATTTGAAAACATGTGGGATTCTTTTTCTGGCCAAATTAAAATGCAACTCTCTGAAGGCAAGAAAACATATTTACTTTGTACTGAATTGCTAAGTTTGTGTGTGTGTATATTTATCATTCTGTTTAATATTTGTTATATATATTTTTAAAATAAAAAAATGTAAACAAAACCAAAGTTTTTCACCATTGTATCACTGATACAGTGCATAGAACGGCCAGGATCTCTTCACTACCATCTGAAGCAATCTGGTTGTGAACTCTATATATTTTTGACTGTATAGATTTACTTTCAAAATACCTACTTATAATACATCTCAGTAATAAAATACTCATAATTAATGAAAACCATTATATTCTGAGAAATCTCCAAATTATTCTTTAATTTATGACTGAATTAAATTATAATTACGTGATATAGTGTGAGAATCTCAACCTATTCGTTACAGATGAATCTTTTTAATTAAAATAATTGTGAAGATATTTTACTATATTTCTAATGATTTTCTCATCCTTTGTGGTACATTTTATAAAATAGTAACTTTATTAAAAGTACTTTTGTGATAGCAATAAATTAGTAGGAAATGAGCAGAAGTCTATTTTGAAATGAAAATTGCCTAAACTGCTAGAGATGATACTTGCCTTCAGAGAATATGTGAATATGTGTACAATTTTCAAATAGTGATGCAATTAAACACCAAAATATTATACTTTTTTTTTTGGTACTAGGGATTGAACTCACGACCTCACACTTGCCAGGGGAGCACTTATGCCACTGAGCTAAATGCCTGGCTATATATGTTTTATAGTCTGTTAGAACTCGAAGCACCCTCAGAGATTATTCTTATCTTTCACCTTAGAAATGAGGACCCTGAGATATAAAGAGGACAAATGATTTGCTAAATATCATGCCATTATAAAGACCCAGTTTAAGTGAAGTTGTACAGGAATCCAGGACTCATGAGTAAGTCAGTAGCATCTAAACATGTCTCATTGTAACCTATGGTTAAGGAATCAACTCCTCATATATGCAAAACACCTACGGTATCACAAGAGTCACCAAAACAGAAAGGATACTACCTTCTATATGATAACACACTGCTAATATACCTTGAATTCTAAGATGTATCTCAAATGTCAAGGCATTAAAAGTGGGGTAAATCTTCAAACAATTTTTATCCTATGTACTATATAACTGAAATAGAAATTTTGCTCATTACATTCTCTACTTTATTCTATTTATTTTTTTAAAAAATGATGTTCTGGATCCACTAAGTTGATTTTGCCACCCACTAATGAGTTGACCTGATCTAAACACTAAACCATGTGTTATAGATAACTGGAAACTTCGTTAACATATACAACCTAGGTGCTAATTGTTCAATTTGATAATGCAGAAGAAGAAAAGAACCAGTTTAATGTAGACAGAAACCACCTGGAAAGTTTGCAAATTAGAAGAGTTTAGCTTTGAATGGATGGGTAATGCATAGTGAGAGAAAGGAAAGGAAGTGAGTGATTGAGAATATATAGAAAGAGAAAGGAGAGGAAGTGAGTGATCAAGGAACCTAAATTGGAAAAACAAATCTCATGAATGTAAATGTAAAAAAGAAACTGCTTGTTTTTTGTATAAAGCTATTTAATATATATTATATAATATACAAGGACACCATTTAAAAGAAGTAAGTCTAAATAATTTTAAAGATGCAAATGAATTATGTTTGCCTAAGAAAATAAATAGCAACCCGAAGGAAATACAGAACCAGCAAACAGAACTTGACACAATTTTTTGATCCTTCTTTATGCAAATTCAAAGGGATTAAGTCATCTGATAGTGAAGTGCACGAAAAACAACTGACTGGACATTCTTTCTCCTACTTTTCAGTGTTTCTTTTCAGATTCAAGAATTAGCGCAAACAGAAAGTTTTGGAATTTCGTCCTTGCCAATTCTGTGAATTAAAAAATAAAATCTTCGGATTAAATGTAGTGACCTATATACAAGGGCTAACTGATATTCTGAGTGTCTTTTGCCTACATTCATCCTCGTAATTTTATCTTCTGTTGACAAAAGCAAGCAAACAAAAACAAGCCCAGGAGCCTGTTGGTGTGTGTACCTAAAATGCACACCGCAGTGCAAATACGTGATCACAAAGGGAAAAAAAATGCAACCTTGGCAGTTAGGAAATGTCACTGCAGTCGTTAGTAGGCGAAATTTCAGTCCCTTTGATGAAGATACCATCTTTCAGGCAAACTCTGACGGAAAACCTTTGGTTCCTGTTAGACCCCTCTCTCCCCAGTCAGCTGCCGGGCTCCATCTGGAGGGATGGGGGCTCTCCCTCTGCATCACAGCTAAGCGTTCCCAGACCCAGGAACAACCCTGGGTTCCTGCAGAGCACTCGACTTGCAGTGAAGTGTCCCAACTCTGCAAAGGACAGCTGGAAATGGATTTAAAATGGCAACGCGAACCAATCAGAGCAGTCGCGCTGAAGCGGACATTTACACGCGCCTCCTCCACATGCACAACGGAACCTGGTGGTGCCTAACGCCCTGCTTGGGGCTGCAAAGCAGACGTTTTATTCCACGGTGGTCTGTACTTTTGAAAGAAAAATTCTTCCCTGGGTGAAAGATTTTATTTTGGACTTGGTCCAAAATAATTTTGGGTGTGATGTGTGAAAATCTGAACCTAATTTTTTTTCAGAGTTTTGGTGTTATTCGAAGATGAAAAAGAGGTACATTGAAAAAAAAATGTACTCCACCTTTTAAAAACGGACTGTGGCCATTATAGTATTCACATAACTCAGAAACAGTCCAAGCTATAAAATTAGGACTTGGCAGAAAGGGAGTTCTCTGGGAGAAGGTTAAATCAAGGTAAACTGAAGGCAGAGTTAGGCAGTTGGTGCTACTATGGTGTTAGGATTCTATGAAATCCCTTTTTATCCTATGGGCATCCGAGCCCCTGTTCATATCGCCAACTGGCGGTGGGGGGGGGTCTGTCGCCCCCATTCTTTCCCAGAGAAAAAAGGCGGCGAAGTCTGTGTGCCTGTGTGCATTGTTTGCACGTGTCTGCTAGACTGCGCATCTGTCTGTGTGCCTGTGTGTGTGTGTGCAAGTGTGCGTGTATTTACATGTGTATTTGCGGGTGCACGTGTGTCTCCGCTCAAGTGTGCCTGCGATTACACGTGCGAGCATGTGTATCTTTGTGCACGTTCCCTGTGTGTGCGCGCTCGCCGGCGCGCTGTGTGGTGGGGGCATCCCCAGAAGGAGTAGGGGTGTCAGGGGCCACCTCCTACTGCTCAGCAGTCCCTTCCCACTCACAGCGTGAACTAGAAAATTGCAGCCCCTGCAGCTAGACGCTTCCGGCCAAGTTTCCTCTCTGGATCGAGGAGGCGCAGGTAAAGGACAAGCCCGGAAAGGCGGCTCCGGGACGGTCCCGTTCCCGCGCCTTTGGAAGACAACCGCCCGGGGTGGTGACCTCGGGCGGCTGGCAGGGGGGTGGAAGGCCCAAGGGGAGCGGACTCGGGATCCCCGGCCTGTCCCTTTAACCCCGCCGCCGGGCAGGAGCACGTGAGCCAGGCTCCGGGTGGCACCCGGGCGCCGCCGCCGAGGCAGTTGTATTTCGAACGCTGCCTCTGGCTCGCGGCCAGGCGCCTTGGCTCGGCCGTCCGCCTGGCCTCCCTCCTCCTCATACTTTTCCTCCTGCGCAGCCCCCTCCCCTCTATCCGCCCACGAGCAGAAGTGGGCACTCCCCCCCCCCCCCCGCCACCGCGGCCGCCGGCGCGCACACACTCATCCCACTTGAATCCTGGGCCAGGAACTCGGAGACTCGGGCAGCGCGCGTTTGGTGCAGGACGCAGGAGCTCGCAGCCCGTCCCTCTCCGACTCTCTGGTGCCGCCGCTGCCGGCTCCCGCCACCCGAGGAGGCGCGGTGCCACCCACTGCCTCTGTCTCTCTGCCCCTCGCTGGCGCCCGGTACCCGACCCTGTCCCGTCAGAATCTCCCACCCTCCCTCGGCTTCCCTTCCTCTCTGTCTCTCCGTCTCTCTTTCTCTCTGAGCGCGGAGGGGGGGGGGGAGAGGAGGAGGAATTCTTTCCCCGCCTAACATTTCAAGGGACACAATTCACTCCAAGTCTCTTCCCTTTCCAAGCCGCTGCCGAAGCGCTCCCAGTGCCCGCAACTCCGATCCCAGACCGCGAGAAGCGGCTCTCCGGCTCCAGCGCTCTCCCCTTCTCCCTCGCTCCCCTCCTCCTCCTCTCGCCACCTCCACCTCCCGCTCACCCGCCGCGGCGTCCACCACCGGCAGCGTCTCCTTCTCTCCTCCTCCCCTCTTCTCTCTCTTTGGCAGCCGCTGGATGTCCGGTGTGGATGGTGGCAGCGGCGGCAGCCTGACAAGCAGCAGCCCTCGCCGCACGCCCGCTCTCGCGCCCCTCGCCGGCTCCTCCAGCTCCTCACCCAGCCTCCCGAAAGGTGCCGGGCAGATTCCGGGAGGCGGAGGCGAAGCGGCTGCAGCGGCGGTAGCGGCGGCGGCGGCGGCGGCGCGAGGCAGCATGAGCGCACGCGGGGAAGGCGCCGGGCAGCCGTCCACTTCAGCCCAGGGACAACCTGCCACCCCGACGCCCCAGAAGCGAGGACGCGGCCGGCCCAGGAAGCAGCAGCAAGTCAGTACGCGGGCGCGCCGGGGACCCCAGCCCACCCCTGCTGCCTCTGCGAGGGCCCCGCGATGCTCCGGGGAGCCTGAGCGCGGCAGCCCCGTGGCCGAGGTGGCCGCGCGCCGCTGGTTGTCCGGGGCGGGGGCGGGGGCGGGCGGCGGAATCCACCAGAGCGAGCGGCGCCGAGCTCGGGCGCCCGTGCCCCCGGGGCCGAGAGGCGCGGGGCCGCGACCGGCTGCAGGGCACTGGCAGGCAGGAGGCTGGGTCGGGGGACGCGCGTCCTCGGACTTTCGCTATTGTGCACGGCCCCGAGTGGCGCGGTGTCGCCTGGTGAGTGGCAGCGGCCGGTGTCCCGTAAACCAGGACTCGCCAACGCTTTCTGAACCTCTTTTGCAATTGCACGAGGAGAGCAGTCGCGGGGAACCGGGGCGCTCAGGCCAACCAGGGTTGAAAGAGTCGGAGTCCTGGGGACCGTAGGCTCTTTCTTTCTCCCGCCTCTCGGGATTACTGGCGGGGAGGAGGTTGGCGCGCCGCAGCCGCCCCCTTGGCGCCCTCCCCAAGTTCTTAGTGGCTCACGGTTTGTACTCTCCCGACAAAGAACGTGTGGGGACCTGGCTGCCGAATGTTCCCTGGGATCTTTAAATGCCGAGCTGCAGCCGCCAGAGGTGGCCCGGAGAAGGGGCTACAGGGAAACCTAGGCCCCCACGGGACGGAGTGAGCTCGCTCCGCCAGGGGCGCGTTGGAAGGAGTGTCCGAGAGAGTGCACGGTAGCTAGCTAGGGTCACTTCCTCGCCAAGCGCCCCGTCCTCTTTTGCTCCTGGATGCAGGCCTCAGAGCTGCAGACGTTAAAAGTTTTTTTCCTGGACCAGCGGTTAGGGGCTGGGAGAGCACGATCGAGGGGCGCCGCGGACCCCGCGGAGTGGAAGGTTTTGTCTGCGGATGCAACCAATTAAGTGTGCAGCCTGCTCTTGCAGAGCTGCGCACAGCGCCCAGGGCGGGATGGGGGGGTGTTCGCCGAATTTTTCAAGCCTAGGCGGGGAGGGTTGGGGTGGGACAGGGCTATAAAGAGCATGTGAACTTCACTTCCTCGGTTTTTAAAACTTCTCTTTCGTTCCTTTCGCTTAAATCGCTCCCTTATGGCAAATAGCTCAAATAATCCTAGTGTCTCAAAGCTACACGGGAGCAAGGTTGGGAAATGAACAATGTTTGCTTTCCAGTGCATTTTAGCTAAACTGAGAGAGAGGGCTGTACCTTTTTGAATCCCTCAAAGGAAACAAGCCAATCTAGAGGCCCCTGAGTTTTCCCGCTCTGCGCAAGCAACACTTCTTACCACGTTTGGATCCTGTTTTACACTTCCCAGGAAGTCTCAGCCCTACCCCCTGGTTTCCCACTCTAGCTCCGCTAATTGCACCCCCCCACACACACACTTTAAAAAAAAACAAAACCCTAAAAGAAAATTCGGTGGGATCTGGAGGTGATTGGAGGTCTTACCTTTGAGTGAAGGCAGAGTTCACAAAGAAAGAAAAATGTGTCTTCGATGTGCTTGTTCAGGATGTGCGCACTGGCACCAGTATCCCACTGAAGCTTGAAGGAACCCTTCCCCAGATTCTCCCAATAAGATGAGAATTTTCATTGAGAAAAGTAATGCAATTAATTAGCCTCATCACCGAATCTGAAATCTGAATAGATGATTCACAAGGTAAATTCTTAGGATCTAGACTATTAATCATCACATTTTCTTAACCACTTGGGTATTTACTGCTTGGCATAGGAGCCATTTAAAGTTCTGCTAAACTTAGTGATTGTTTCAATTTCTCCTTCCTCAGTACTTCCGGTCCTGTTCACTTCCCCCCCTTTAGTCTTCTGTCTTATCCCCGAAAGTTTTCTCAAAAGAATCTTTTGAAGAAAACATGGTTTTGTTTTGTTTTTTAAAAAAGATATCTAAATTTTAACTGGAAACCATTCCTGCCTCTCGGAAAGGAAGTGAAGAATTGAAGCAATTATCTAGATAATTCAAGCAAAACCTCCCACCTTAGATTTACCATAATTATTTGGAAATTTTAGAGGGAATAGAGTTAATTTGAGCTGAAGAACTTGGATAATTGCTCCAATATTTAAGTCAATGTGTCAACTGCATCCTAATCGACCTAGAATGCAGGTATACGTGGAAGATCTAAGATGGGAAATTGTTAGAATATGTACAATGCTGAAATAACTATGATGCTAGCTTCATGTTTCTGTTGTTTGACATACAAGTATAATGGACAGAGATATTTGTTTAAAATGCTTATTATTTCTATAAATCGCCAAATGTATATCCTTATAAATTTTATACCTTAAAATACATGATTTTTTTTTCTAAAATCTGCAACTTTTCTAGGTTTTGCTGTCCTTTTAGGTATGAACTAGAACCTTTTAGGTATGAATTAGGTATGAAATAGAATGAATAGTTTCCACTTTGAAACCATGGATTAAAAGTGTAGTAATTTCCTCTTTCTGTAAACTTTGTAGCATCATCATTTATCCTCCAGCTGAATGTGTTCCAACAACTCTGTTGAGTAGCACATGCAGAAAACACAGCTAAAGAGTCAGGGTCAATTTCTTTCACACGGTCTTGCCACAACAGCATCTTTTTTCCCCCCACAATTAGGAGCCAACCTGTGAGCCCTCTCCTAAGAGACCCAGAGGAAGACCCAAAGGCAGCAAAAACAAGAGTCCCTCTAAAGCAGCTCAAAAGGTGAGAATTCTCAAGTTGACCTCTCCTAATTTCATCAATGATTATAGCAACCACCTTTATTTTTTCCCATTCTAAATATACACTTAAGGATTTGTCCTTAGGTGAGTAACCCAAGACAGATTTTCTACATTGGACATTAAGTAGGAGTTAATTTTTTTTATAAGAATGCACTGAACATAAAAAGGTTCATGAAGATTCTTACTGTGTTATTTTTAAACAACCGAACACCAAACAATAGGATCCTTAACTGGGGGTGGAGGGATGAGAAGGGAAAGGCTGGGGGATGGTGGGGCAGGAGTGGAGAAAGGTATAATTAATATTTGCACCAAGTATGAAATCATTAAAAACAAATCAGAACTTTGCATTCTTTGTGTTGATGAAATTTTTGCAATTCCCTCTGAGAAATAATAGAGATGAATTTATTTTGTGCTTATTTACATGACTACTATAAGCCTAATTCTATTAAAAGTACTTTCTGAAGTAGATGACAATTAGAAGCAAATTCAATTATATAGATACTGGAAAAATGTCATGAATTTTACAACTTTAAATAGGATGATAAATTTGATTTTATAATAAACCTGCAATATAGTATACATAAGCTCAAGAAAACTCATCAAGTGTTGTGCTCTGAATTAGAGAATGCAAAAATTTTAAAACAGATATTTGACTCATTCAGTGTATATTTTTGGCAGGATAGAACCTAGTCAAGTTTAATAGTCATAATGTTTTTCTTAATAAAACTTAAATTGCAATTTAAAATAACTTTGTATTGGTTGTGTTTGAGTGAAAAAAAAGAAATATCTCAGAATAAATGCAAGTATACCAAAATGGAGTTGAATGTAAAAGTCACTATATTTGGCTTTACAAATAAATAAAAAAGATTGCATTTCATTTGTAGGGTGGTGTAGTAAGTTTTAAACAAAGATTAAAAAATCAGAAATTTTGATACATCTTTTCAACATATTTGAATATACCATATACAAAAGACCATGTTAAAATGTTCATCTTCTGGGGATTAATGTTTTTCTGTGATTGTGGGCACCATATTTATTATATGTGATAGTTTTCAGTGCTGTGACCTACCATAGCAACTAGTGGTACATAGAAAGCTATTTGGGAAGCAATTATGAGTGTTTTCTGTTTTAACAGGTTTGAATAGAGTGAATGGAGATTTTTCATATATTTAAATTTAACTGCTTCATTCAATTAGATTTAATTGTGATTCACATTTAATCAAACTTTAAAGTCGTTCTAGGTATCTTTGTTTTAAAAATGACAATATGTAATCTGGTATACTTAACGTGAACACTATTTTTTCCATTTTACTTGGTTGATATATTAACTAAAAAGAGGTGATTTTTACCAAGGAGTTAGATTCTGTGTTGGAAACATAAAAAATTTACCTTAATTTTGCTCTCAGGAATTGGAAAAGAAATGTGTTGGTAGGTAGCTAACATTTAAGTTATGGTACAATTGCTCTAAAAAATGTATCAGTATAATATCTTCCAAGAAGAAATCCTTAAAGATCACCATAAGTAAATTATTTAGAATGTAATACAAAAAAGGAAAGTGAATTATCTTCCATATTTTACTGCATTATATTTATTTGAAGTATATAGAAGTGTTTCTACCACCTTCATTTTAAAGTTTGTCACTAACAACATCTTTATGGACAAAAGCAAAGCTAAGACTTATGCCTAATTTACTATCTAAAGCAAAATAACCCAAAAAGTTGACCTATTCTCAAATAAGGTTTGATTTATTTTCAGTGACTTCAGTAATACACATTTCCAAATGACGATACTAGGCCATTCAATTTTCTGATAATTCTTCCCATGTATACATATATTAAATTTACAACAGAAGTAGGGTTTCTTTTTCCTAAAGAAGTCCCTCAGAAATATCTGAAAACTTTCATTCTTTAAGCACAATTACTGCATATAGTTTTGTTAACAAAATATCTTCTAATAAAATTGAAAAATACATTTGCCCATAATGCAAATGTTATTTTTCTTCAGTTTTATAAATCATACTTCACTTGCAGAAAGTAATACTTTTCAAAATAATAAATGACATTGATGAAGTATATGGCTTACATAGACTAGATGTTTTCACTTTCAAATCAATATTTATTGAGTATGCTATTATCTTATGTAAACATGATTATCAAACACACTTGTTATTCAAATGTCTATTGTATTCTAACAAACCATATGTTCATTAAGGTTTGAGCTGTAAATCTTTTTAAAAAAATTTATATTGTTCATAACATACTACAAGAAAAAATACCTTGTTAGACTGACCAGAGTTACCAGTCTTCTATGACTGAGTATTTTTCTGCACACTGAAACACATCCAGTGAAAAATATATTGTAAAAGCTGGTAAGTACATGAGAGAAAAGAATTCTAAAATGAGAAGAGATGAATTGTACATTGAATCTTGATGATGCTGTGTGCTCAAAATTTCTTGCTACTTGAAGTTTCTTTACTTGGGAAGTTTGTGTTTGGACTCAGCAAGTGGCCTTGGGGCATTTGAAAAACAAAACTGCTTGTTAGAAAATTAACAGTGTGAAACTTGACAATGCATGAAGAATGTTTCAAGGCCCGCTGGAGGACTATTAAATTAACCATCATTTAAATTACAGGCCACATTCAATAGAAAATTGATTTATGTTACATATAAAACAAACAAGTTTATAAAAATATAATTTTTATGTTATTTCTCATGGAAGAGAACATTATCCTTCACTCTACTTACATTCTATGAAAAGTCATTTCCATGGATGGACCATTATGTGACAATTCTGTAGTCTTTCCTGACAACTCAAGCCTGGATGCTTAAAGTTTGTTGCTGAACTAGTTTTATACTGTTATCTTAATAAAAGAAGAGCAGAAGTTAATGTTTTCTTAAATAATTTGAGAGTCTTATCCTTTTTGTTTGTTTTTAAGTTTGAGATACACTTATTACCAGGTGTCTGTTAATTTCCTTTTTTTTCCTTTTTGTTTGTTTCCTTCATGATTGTACTAGATGGAAACACTTTCTATTTTTGCATTTCCCATCTTTGGAGAGAAGGAAGATATAACCTCTTTTATGCTTTGTTGTTCTTTTTTAATAATGAGAGAACTATCACTAATCCTTCTGTTTAAAGTCACAAGTCAAATTTGCCTTTAAGCTTCAAATTAATTCTCACTCAAGTGCTTCTAAAAGTATTTTTCTGAGGTTGAGTTCAATTTCAATAGGAGAAAAGTGACTATAAAAAAAAGATCTTAGGTGTGATGTAACTTTGACTTTCCCTTCAACTTTAGATGTCGTTGCCAGATCTAGAAAGCAAAACTCAGACTTAAAATATCATCCAGGTAAAGTATGTATTCTTCAAGTAATGTATTGGGGTGAATTTTAAATTTTCATCTTCAATTTGCTATAAAAAGAAAACCTGAAATCAACTGAATACTATAAAGAAGGATCGATTGTACTTCTAGAAATGTGACGGATTTTTCAGAAGTTATTACTAATATCAATTACAGATGGTTTAGGAAGAGATCATGTGGGTTTTACTCATCATTTCAAAGTAAGAGTTCTAACTCAACACTTCTAAAGAGTTCTAACTCTTAGAGCTACATGAGGACAGAATTTTGTTTAGACTGTAGTAGGACCATTGAAGAGTTACCAAAGCATCAATAGTTATATGCGAATCAGAGAAAGATGACCTCAGGAGTTGTGTAATATTCCAGTCTGTGGGTTCTACAGCCTTAGCAGGAGTTAGTTTGACTTTTTTTGTGTGTGTGTTTTCATGGGCAGGTAAGTTCCATCATGGAATTCCAAGCCCTGTGTGAGTGAGTATGCAAGTGTGTTCAGGCATATAGAATTCATTGGTTGATTGTTTCTAGTATGTTAGTATTTTAGGCTGACTTACCTAAATTGTCTCACATTTATCTACTTCACTTTGCCAGGAAGACAAAGTCTTAGTGTATCAGTAAACTCCATCTGGCAATGCCTTGGAATCATTAAAGGTTGCATTCCAAATATGGGAGATTCAAATATATTTGAGTTATTTTACATAGTAACCTTGTGTCAGGGAACCCATAGTTATAATTCTCTGGAAAGTATCATCCTTCTGAGCCCTTTCATCAAAAGCATCTCATTATTTTGGCTAACTTACATCCCTGGCTCATTTTTATATCCAGTCTCAGCAGATCATTTTGCTAAAGAGTTTGACTATACCAGATTATATTCTATTGTCTTTCAGTTCTTCTTAAGAATAGATGGATGGGGCTGGGGATTTAGCTCAGTGGCCTAAGCGCCTGCCTGGCAATCATGAGGTCACAAGTTCGATCCCTGGTATCACCAAAGAAAAGAAAAGAAAAGAATAGAATAGATGGATGCCATAAAACATTTTATGCTAGTTAAATCCTTTGAATAGGTCTTGTCCTGTTAACTTTGTGCAGTTTCTAGAGCTCACTTTAAAACTGCATAGGTTGGCATCAGTTATAAATCTATAGTTATGTTCTGCCAACCAGGAGGGGAAAAAATGAATGGGAAATTGACTATCTGAAACTATTGCTTGATGTTATATTGTACTAATTGCACTAAACAGTTCTTAATAGCATTTCCTACTTGGGGAGTGGGGAGTAGTAGTCATTCTCTTTAGAATATTGTAGGAGACAGTTTGCTCAGAAGGTAATGTTTGTGAACTCTTGAATCATGGGTATTGATTAGCTGATTACATTACACATAAAGAGAAGATTTGAAAGAGGATCTTCTCCAGTATTGAAAATGAAAACTTTTCCTGCTATTTTGGCCTGGATTTTTAAGTTAGTATTTGTACATGTGAAGACAGGCATGGGCAACCTAAGGATGTGAGAGTTGTCAATAAGGGCTTCCTTGAGTAACATAAGCATGAGCTATTAGATGATGAAATTTTCCACTGCAAATATTGTAAAAGCAAGTCACAACTACTTTTCAAGGCTAAAAATGGTTGAATTAACAATTGGAAAACCTATCAAAATTATAAAATGAAACTGCTCAGTGTTTAGTCCAGTTGATTTTTACATCAGCGTATATTACTAAACACCATTTATGTTTTTAAGAGTAATTAAATAAAATGTGATTTTCTAGACATAGGTTTATCAGCTCCATATATATTTAGGTACAAGCAGGTCTTAGTCTTAAAAAAAGAAAAAGAAAAAGTCTGATCATACGTAGATTTTTTTTTAGTTCTTTTTTTCTGTGCAAATGTACTGATTGATTTGCAGTGGGGGGAATTCTGGCTTTCTTCTACCATCTATCATTCAGATAGATAGACAGTAGATAGATGAATAGAGATAGAGACAACATGAAAGCTTTTAGAACTGCAGAAAGTTAATAGCTATTTAAACTTGGCCCTGAAGTTAGACTTAAATTATTCTTTTGTTTCCCAATCACTACTCTTGTCCACATCTTTATAGGAATCTTGAAAACATTTTAGTTCAACTTTTCATTTTTACCTGAGAAGGCTTTCTATTGCTTTTTAAGTTTGTCATGGAAATTTTATTTCATATTAGAATATCTTCTTAAAAAACAAACACTTGTTGCCTTAACATGAAGTTGAGTCTTGGTTCTACTACTTATGAATGTAGGCAGGGTGGTTAATTTCCCATGAAGTAGAAAGCAGGGGAAGTAAACGGCTGCCCTACTTATGTAAAATTATGCACAGAAAATCACTGGGGAGGCTTACAAAATTGGTAGGTGTTCTTTTTAATAATAGCATTTTAAAATAGGATACAAGAAATTACATTTGAGTACCTAACAAATGTTATAAGTCAGGCACTCCATATAAATATACACATATAAATTAATCCTTATGCTACTGTAATCTTTATTTCAGAAATGAGTAAAATGGTTTCAGAGTTATAAACTGACATGTCTAATGTTCAACTCAGTTAAATGACACATGCATTTGAATTCAGCTCAAATTCTAAAGCTTATCCCATTTCTGCTATGGTGTACTGTCAACTATTTTATGAAGCATTTGCTTCATGATAGATTTCTATTTTGTGTGACCTGCAATGTAGATTGCAAGTTAGTTTTGAGAAACTTTTGTAGAGCCCCTTAAACCATAGTTCTATCAACTTGTAGATTACAACAATCTCCACAGAAGTTTTCTTATGTTAAATGAGAAAGCTATAAAATGATTTATAAAATTTTGTTAAGTTCTAGAATTTTGATAAGAGAAAAATAAAACAATGTAATATAAACACGAGAGCTTCTTTCCTTTCCCTTCTCTATTTCCTTCCCTCTTCTCTTCCTCCTTTCCTTCCTGCTATAGATACGTAATTAAGCACTGTTTTCAATTTCAAGAGAGATTTGTAGCTGAATTCTTTTTTTAATTTTTCAAAAAATGTGGCGTATATTTCAGAGCCCAGTGTGCTAAAACTTCTGAAAGAAATAAATACATTTCTGGTTCAACATTCCTCCTTGTTCTCAGGAACTTGTTTCTAGACATATTATAAAATCAAACATACAGTTTGAATTTAAATTTTAAAAAAAGAAAATGCAAATAAAAAGTAAAGAAAAAACACTTTTAGAAAGATATGATAGTTATGAATAGATCATATAATATTCACAACTATACAACATTCAGAGTTATATAGTAGGATAGTTATAATACGGTGCTGGCAACTCTGAGATTTTAGTTACTATGTCTCTTTTTTCCCCCCTCTATATAAGCAGTAAATATTTAAAACTAGTTATGTGTCACTTTTACATGAATATTTTAGTTTAGAACCAAATTCTATTCAGGCAAAAGAAAACTAAATATACATTCCTACAATATTGCACATTTGACATATTACGACAAAATAAGCCCCTGAATGCTTTATCTTTGAAAAACAGTATCTTGCAGAGCATTAAACACAGGAAAAACAACATTAAAACCAGTATTTTCCAATACATAAAAATCCTGACTCTGCTGGTTTACAAACTAAAGTCAGTCATAACTTGTTGTGCAGCCTTTGTGGACTTTGATTAGAATGATTGAATGATTAAATGATGTGGGTTTTAAAGAACAATTGAAAACCTCCCAGATCGACGCCACCCAGCACAGCTAATGTGTTTCTTCTAGAAGTAGTCTCAGAAGAGGGTTTCGGTTTACATGTAACTCTGGCCTGCGTGGCCAAGGAGCAAGTTTGCTTTTGACGAGTCTGAGTGATAATCATGGTATTTTTGCCCCTTCGTTAATGGTACGAATTTTATTTCTCAATAGACTTTTTGTAAATGAGACACTCATTTAAAAGTCATCTTACTTGCAGGTCTTTCTTTCTCTTTGAGAGATTTCTTTACTCTGACTTTGAAATACAGAGAAACCTTTAAAAAAAAAAACTGATAGATTTCAGATATACCCGGGTCACATCATGGTCCTGAAACATAACAACTGTATAGAAAAACCTGGTGAGACACCCGTAGCTTTCAGATTAACTGCCACCTCCCCCAACGCTACCTATTATGCCCATTTCCATTCCCATTAAAAGGGATTTCTGCCTTCCATGTTTGTGTAATTTACTCTTGAGTAAACCATGTAATCTTCCAGTGACTCCTTAAGAGTATATCAGAGGCTGTGTCTTCGCTAGGGAATTTTGTGTTCTAACTCACCATGCAAAGGGTTTTGGAAAAACTACAGGTGACATATTTGCTTTGAACCTTCTGTAAGAATGGACTAACCTAAAGGAAAACTTTGCTTTTAAGGGTTCCATCTTGTTAGGAATGAATATTTAAGAGCACATTATTGAGGGCAGGCACTTCCAGTTACCCTGATGTCTCCTCACAGAAGACGATATCTCCATTTTAGAGATGAAATGGCAAATCTGGAACTTGAAGTAAGCTTTCTAAAGGAGAATCTAACTCTCAGGGGATCTCCCTCCCTCCATGAGAAAACACTCAAAGGCAGTGTGGCTTACTGGGCATTTCTGGCTTTTGCTTAATTTAATTCATCCTCCCTGTAACTGAAGGGAAAGTGATGCCACTAACTCTGACAATAAATGATTCCTTTGTGGAGCTCTTCAAAAGTAATAAACAGCAATTTAGAGACACTAATTTTAACAGCTCCTAAAGGTGCCCAGATTACTTTCAGCTATGGAAAATTAGCCAATACAATAACAATTTGTTTCCAAATATTTTCTCTGTGTTGTATACTTGTGTGCTATATGGAGATGGTATTTTTAGGAGCATGGTCTGTGACATCAGCAAGAATTGGGTTCAGGCTTCAAGTCTGCTACTTACTGGCTTAGCCTTGGACAAGTTATTCACCTAAGCTAGGATGTAATTGCTCATTTGCAACATAAGAAATAATACCTACTTTATAAGGCTGCTGGATAGATTAAAGTAACACATGTGACTGATTTATTTAGCCCAGTGCCTGGGTTATTTTAAATGCTCAATAAATGTAAGCTAACTTTACAATCACAGAATTTGGGTTAATTCATGGACATGCTAGACAGGAATGCCAGACATTCATCTTTCTACATATCTGTCATCTATGTACATGTATTTTTGTCAGAGCGAAGAGAGAAAGAAAAGTTTCATTTAGTAGGATAGACTCAATTTACATTTCATTACAGTATAGCTAAATACAGGTATAGTCATTGGCTGTTAATCTAGATAACGAACAAAAGTGAAATGCAAAAAAGGTTATCCTGGCTCAGGTTACCTGTATTTTTCAGTTAAAATAGCCTTGGGATGATTCCTGTACCCAGAACAGCAGGCGATGTTTTCTTTATTCTGAAAAGAATAAACGCATGTTTTTAGAGAAGGTAGATATGAAGCAGTTTGTGTGTGTGTGTGTTGATGTGTGTACTGATAATGCTTAGAACTGGAATGGAGGTGACAGAAATGGGGAAAGGGCTACTTTATGAATAATGTTAAAAGTTTGATTCAGAAGAAAAAAGCCATTGAAAAATCTGTGAAATAAAGCAATTAGGCAAATGATCTAGATAGTTGGAAATATATTCATGTCATATTTTGTTGAGCATGAAATTATTGTTAATATAAATTTTTAATTGTTTTTAGGCAGCCATAGTTTTCATCTCAGGGACAAACATTAATGATCTCTATCAGTTTTTTCTCTGCTTAAGTGAACTGATTAACAGGTGATTGTTTTTGGCAAGAAACAGGAAATTACCCATGTAGAAGTGGGCATATGTTTATTATTTTGAAGTAGAATGCTTATGTATTCTTGTTCACATTTAGACTTGCTTTCCACTAGCAATATAGGTAGAAGTACTTTATAAATTTAAATCACTATATCTGTAGTCATTTTTACAACTTTAGTTGTGAAATGGAAGGAAATTTTTAATTATTAATTCATTTTCTAAAACATTATTTTATACAATCATGGAATGAAGAACTTTTATTATGAACAGAAATAGAAGAAAGCAATTCTACAAAAGCATTTTCATGTTTTTCAGAAGGGAAGTCTTATGTTCAGGGGTTGCATAGATGCCTATTTACCTCATGCAATGAAAAATGAAGAAGTTTACTAAAGAATACAGAAGTCAACGAATCTTAAAACATATCTGTTGGCACAGCACTTACAAATAACATCAGGTAGGAAGCTATGTAACTTCCTTTTTTCATTTTGCAGAAAGCAGAAGCCACTGGAGAAAAACGGCCAAGAGGTAGACCTAGGAAATGGGTGAGTGCAAGTCATAATTTCTGTTCTTTTAGTAAAGAAAACATGCTGTTTTCTAAAAAAATAAAACTATGAAAAATACAGTTTTATTTTGTGAATTACATGAATTATGAACTTCCAGTTGGATGAATCTTCAAAAAGTTTAACAAGCAAATGATAGGTTATTACTGCTTACCAGTAGTCTCCAGAGGTCTGCTCTGTAACACTTTACTGTCCTGAAGGTGACTCCTTTTTCTATCTCATTAACATTAAAGGGGTCTCCATTCTCTGTTCAGATGGAGTTAACAACGAGATGGCTTGTTCTGTGGGTTGAGTAACTAGGATTAAATGTATTATGAAATCTTGGAAGTTAATTACAAATGGCAATAAAATTCAGATGAAATAACTTTTTGACATTTTCTTTCTTTCTTTCTTTCTTTCTTTCTTTCTTTCTTTCTTTCTTTCTTTCTTTCTTCCTTCCTTCCTTCCTTCCTTCCTTCCTTCCTTCCTCCTTTCCTTCCTTCCTCCCTCCCTTCCTCCCTTCCTTCCTTCCTTCCTTCCTTCCTTCCTTCCTTCCTTCCTTCCTCCCTTCCTTCCTTCTTTTTTACATTTTCCTTTACTTTTGCTTCCTCTGTAGCTGTGTTTTGGACACATGATTTTATAGGTGGTTTGTGTTTTTTCTCTGACACTTACTTTGTTAGGAAATGGGGTTTTAATTTCCAGGTTTTGTTGCTTCCCATAGTCATCATTTTCTACATACTGACAGCAGAGATAACTCCAAGTACGCTTGACCCCCACATGTACACAGATGTTCAGAAATTCAGTGGTTGCTGAAGAGCTTTGCTCATTTTATCACTTGTACACTGCTCCCTTTGTCACCATATTACCCATGTTCTTCTGGTGTGTTTCCCCTGACAGAGAAGAAAAGTCTTAAGATTATTAAGTACAACCATGTCAGGAAGGGCAAAGGCATCCTCTGTACCCAGTATTGAATATGATGAATTCTTTGGTTTTCCTTTTCCTTCCACCCTAATTTGCTCTTCATGCTCTAGTTTGTTTTTTTTTTTTAATTTTTTGTTTCTTTCCTGTTCTCTTGAATTATATTTTTTCTGCTAGTTTACCATTCCTTTCTCTTCTTGAACCCTGCATCACATTCTATTTATACTTTAGTATTGACTTTCATTTAATTTATTCATCTTGTATTCTTTTCTCTGCTCTAATGTATTGGGATTAAATTTCTTAGGATAAGGAAATGGGGATGATTTTAAGATTACAGACATCTCAGTGTTGTAGTGTAATGTTAAAATAAAAGCATTTCATTCAGCCTTGTGTTCAATAAAGAAATGTTCCCCAGACCTGCCCACTGCTTGGTGATCATTCACCTTACCTAATTACCTTAAGTGTTAGAGAACTCACTATCCCTTAAACCTACCTCTTCCTTCCTGGAAAGCTCAGAACATTGGAAAATCTTCCATCTGGCTTCCTGTAACTTCTTCCTACTGTCTCTAGCCTCTTTTCTAGGCATAGCATAGTAAATGTTTTCATTTTCAGCCATAGTAGCCTTTCAAATATTTGAGGACAATTAATACAAATGCTTTGGTCTTTTTTTCTGGTTTGATTATCTCCAATCATTTCATCTTTTTTTCCTTCATGAAGGAATATTCTTGTTATCTTTTGGTAAGCATGATTGTTTTTTAATCTTTTGAACTATGCCACCTAAAACTAAGTATCATATTCCAGCTATGGTTTCTACAACCAGTTGGTTTGTCATGTCTTGCTATAAATATGGTTCTAGTTAGTTATTGTTGTTCAATCAACTACCCAAAAATTCAACAGTTTAAAAAATCTATTTGGTTCTCCTGTAGTCTTTGAGTGAAGAATATGGTCAAGGCACAGCAGAAAGTCTTGTGTCTGATCTAGGATGACTGAAGCCTCAGCTGGTAGGACTCAAATATCTCAGGTTGACTTTGTTCCATGGGATTTGGAATTTGGAGGCCTCTTTCTTCCCTTATAGGTGTGGTCATTTGCTTGTCTGGAAGTCTGAGCATACCCCCTGGTTGTGAATACATGGCATCTCCAGCTCATCCGCCTCAGGGTAGTCAACCATTTTATCTCTACTCAGAGTTCCCAGAGAGTGTTCTGATAACCCACAAGAAACTACCAGGCCTTTTTTGGCTTAGTCTCAGAAGTCAAAAGGTGCTGTTTCCATCATATGCCAGTGACCACACTGTTGACCAAGTTAATTGTGACAAACATCAAATGCAGATCTGCTGTTTTCTAAGTCTCACAACTCCAAAAAAGACATTCCATCCTATTGAACTAATCAATAAGAAAAGCCCTGTGTAATCTACCAGGCAATATTATAAACAACAGACAGTATAGGGGGTGTTTGAAGTCATAGGATTAATGTGGTTAAAATGGAATGAAATAAGGTATAAACAAACACAATACAAGGGCCAGGGATATAACTCAGACACAGTGCCTGCCTGGCAAGCGTGAAGTCGTGAGTTTGAACCCTAGTACAGTGGAAGTTAACCAGCCAAGTACTTCCATCAGGTGGAACTTCTTATCTCTCTGACTTTCAGCTTTTCTACCTTTGAGCTGTGCTATAATGTTCTCCAGTTAACTTTCATAGGTTATAGTCATGTCACTGCTGTCTTCTCAGAAACCTTCTATGGCTCCACAACCGGTCAGCGAATTAATTACAACCTACCTTACTATTTTGAAGTCTTCTGGATTATGCCCAGCTCCTTTTTTTTTTTTTTTTTGGAGACAAGGTCTCACTGTGCAGTTCCGGCTGGTCTTGAACTCACTTTGTAGCTGAAGCTGGCCTTGAACTCACAATGATCCTCCTTCCTCAGCTTCCTGTGTGCTGGGATTACAGGTATGTGCTACCACACCAGGCTGCACTTCTCTTTTTATTTCCACCACTCATTCTCACACAGCTGATGTTTCTTCTATGCTGGAATAAAATGCACAGCAAAAATTAAAGGGCCTGTATGATTTTTTTCTTTCTTCATGGCACTTTTTCTTACCGTGAAGGAACCTGGATTTCAGATATCTGATCTTCATGCTGTGTAAAAAGCCTGTGAGGTGTCTACAACGGAGACCCTTGACTGTCTGCGAAGACCTGGGTCATCCTCACTGACTCCCCTACTTTCTAATTTTTACTGGCTGTGGAGAATGGAAAATTTTGGGTGGTGAATTGTTACAAGTCCCTCATTTGGTCCCCAAAGAAGAGTTGTTCTACTTAGAAGAGGAAATAAAAGGAAATTGTATATTTTCTCTAGACAACGTGTTTCCTCTTTGCTTGTATATCTTCTGATGGTAGAATATGCAGCCAGACACAGCAAGGCATTCTATTCAATGGCATTCTTAGCTGGAAAGTTTGTACTGAAGAAATAAATCATTGCATTTTTCCGTAGGAAATGAACTTTTATTTTATAGTAAGCTCAGTTCTTTCCAACAGTATCATTCACTAATTTCCTTGAATTGGAGATATATTTTTGAACTGACTGAATTTACTAGGTTTATTGCTCAGAAGCAAATTGTTTCCCTTTTATTCTTCTGGTTCTTTTGTATTAAAGTTCTTTTGTTTTTTAAAATTATGTCCAATAAATTTTCATGTAACAGACATGGAAAAACATACACTGAAACCCTCTCATCTAATATAATTAGGATCAGTAGTTGAGAGTTTAATCAAGAGTTCATTAGCCAAAACTACATAGATGGAGAGAACATTGGATCTGATTTGTGGAGGATATGGAGTGTTGGCTAATCCAGTGAACTGGTGAGCATATTAATTAGATTTCGTTGAGAGCACTTCTATGGTTTACTTTATTTCTTTTGCCTCCCAATTTGAATTAGACTTCACATACTTTCTTTTGATGAGATACAGCAGATTTTTCACTTTAGGTATATGCGTAAAAGAAGTGAGAAGAAAAGAAAGAAGAGAGAGATGTTTCACTTTGGTGTTAGCTATAGTCAGTTCTTGCTTATGGTTAGGAGTTTGGGGTCTAGATTCAAATAGCTTTGGTTCAGGTTCTGACCCACTATTTGGTTAACTGTGGACTTTTGAGCAAATTGGGTGACCTTTTAAAAGTCCAATTTTCTTATCTGTAAAAAAGTAGTTTCCATAGAGTTTTTGGGAGGCTTAAATGAGAGAATTCAAGCACGAGGCTTTATAGCAGCTGTAGCCTAAGCTCTCATTATGAACAGCACTGGGAGTTACGTAAGAAAAGAAATGACAGTTATACATCAAATGATACCTTGGTGGTATCATTATGTCTTTATGGTACCAATATCACGAAGTTTAAGAATTGATTATAACTACTGCCATACCACTCTGCACCCGATCTCAGAAGACTCTTATAAATGATCCTGAAGTACATTTCAGCTGATTTGTGTAAGGGGAAATTTCCCATTGCAGTTATAACAGAGATTTGAAAAGTAGGCTTTCTGCTGTTTGTCTCAATATGTACATAGAGACATACTCTGGCTCTCAGAACTTCAGTACAATTCCATCAGTCAGTCCTTCTGCTAGCTGCACTTATGTCATATTTGAATTTCTCAATTTTTGACTAGGAAATAAACTCATAACAAAACTACTTTAGTGATAGAAAATATTTGAAACCAGGTATGGTGGCAAATGCCTATAATCCTATCTAATTGGAAGACTAAAGCAAGTGTACCCAAAAAACAATTAAGCCCAGCCCAGGCAACTTAGTGAAGCCCCATCACAAAATAAAAATAAAGCTAGAAATGTAGCTCAGTGGCAGAGTGCTTACATGGCTTGTACGAGTTCCTGGTTTCAATCTCCAACAGTGAAAAAAGTTTAAAATTTTTAGAAAGAGTTAAAACTCAACAATACAACAAGGTAATAAAGATATATTCTTCACTCATGCAATAGCTATCCAGATGTTCCTTAGTGAAGCTACTATAGCTTCTGGAAGAAAAAGATAAAGGACCAGATAACAAAGGATAAATCACTAAGGCTGTGTATGGTGATACACATTTGTAATCACAGCATTTTAGGGAAGCTGATTGATGCAAGAAGACCACAAATTCAAGGCCAGTCTGGAGAATTTGTGACCTAGTGAGACCCTCTCTCAAAATAAAAATATGAAATGAAAAAGGTTTGGGGATGACGTTCAGCTCAGAGGCCTCAGGGTCAACACCCAGTACCACAAAAACAAAAGTAGCAACAAGTGGTAACTTCTAGTTTTCAGAATAGTTGCATGGGGAAGGAAAATAAACAACTGAAAGAAAATACATATGAGCATTCTAGATAGGCAACAAGACCTTTTTGTTTTTCCTACTTTGTAGTAATTCAGAAATTTAAGTGATGATTTGAATATTAACTCTGAGGAACTCAATTAAGGTAAAATCTACTAATAATTACACAGTTTGAGACTTTGATTTTCTTCTGAAGATCTCAAACATTAAGGTATTGAAGAGTCTGGAAATCTAATTTTAAAGTTAAAGCATTCCTTTTTCATTTCCATTACTTTTCCTCATTTCCATTACTTTTCCTCTCCAGATGTTTGTTACTTAAAAAAAAAAAAAAACAACCTTTAGTCATTTGTAATTTAAGTTTGCTTTGTTTGAATTGAAATATAACTTATACTTACAGACATCCAATAATGCAAATGGCAGACAGTGATTATAACTTTGCACTGGAGTCAAGAGGGGAAGAAATTAAGATAACATCAATATTAGAATGTGTGAGGGTGAAGGCTTGTAATAATACATGTTTTAAGGAACAGGAGACCTTGTCTTTAAAGCACATAGATTTTTTAACATGCCCAGTAGTTAAAACATGAAATTTCTGATGTATGTGATACATTCATAATTGGTAAGTAATATTTTCTGAAACAACTATATGTCTTTTTTTGCACTATATTGTGATTAAAAATGGAGTACATTTCCCACAGAACATTGTGAGGACTTGTTTTATTTCAGTAACTCACAGCAGAATTTACTAGCATGATTACTTAAATTTGTATTTAAGATTAAATACAAAGTATTAATCAATAATACCCAGGGAGCAACATTGGATTTACTTATTAATGTTTTCATTCAAGATTAATGTATGTTTTAATACCAAAGTATTATTTGTAATTATTCTGTTAAATGAAATTTTAATAATAGTAATAATCTGTCCTACTTGGGCATCTGGTTCAGTTTGATATGCCAAAAACTACTAGACTCTTAACTGTTCAGGATGAGAAAGAGGATGCTGAAGGGCAGAGTCAACCACTCCAGGCCACTGCAGCTGCAGGACCATAGTCACCAGGTGATTTTATTAAATTACAATCGTGTTTTTCTCTCACTTATAGTGTGGTGACAAATTCTAAATAGGAAGTGGTATGGATAACATCCTAGTTCTCTATAAGATATCATCACAGACAGTTATCTCAATTTCACTTTAATAAAGTTAAAAATGGTATGGAATTCAGTGACTTGTATTGAGACTTTTCTTTCAGAGTGCATTATAGCCTTATATGTATATTTAACAATACTTAACTTAAATTCAAGTTTTTATGGCTGGCAATGCATACTTCTAAAAGATTGGAAATCCTCATGTTATATATATATGTATATATATTTATATATGTATATATATAAAATTGATATGCCACTTATATGCCATATATATGTATATATATTTATATATGTATATATATAAAATTAATATGCCACTTATTTATACCAGATAAACAGGTAAAATTGTTACTATACCATATGTCAAAATAATATTTTTGTTCTATTTTTAAGAGTCTGTTTTCAGGATTTTCTTTAGATCAAAGAATTACTCTAAACCCTTCAATATTTGACAGAAGTAGTTTTAAGTTTCTTTCAATATGATAGGCTCAAATCTAGTCCCTCTACTTCAGACTGACAAGTAGATTCATGTTTCAGTCCCTATCAACAACATTCTGTCCATAACTAATGGCTGTCAAGCATTTAATAGTTATAGAACACAAAAATCTTTATTGCTCCCACCAGCTCTGCCATCCAGGGACTGACTGTTGAGTTTTAGATGATGGAGCCTCATGACTCTTGGTTTGCTTTGTCTCCCCTCCTCCCATGCCCATACACTGCTGCCTGCCATTTGGCCATTTCACTGCTCATTAGGGCCTCTACTAGGTTAGAGGCAGGGTCAGACAGGGGCTCAGTTCTGGCAAAAAGCTGGGTGAGGAGACTGGGAGTAATTGCCTACATAAGGTTTTCAGATCTTCTGTGGATGTGCTCCATTCCCAACTCTGCCTTCAGGAATACTTGAACGCAGCCATGACACTAAAGTTTACTTTTCACACATTTTTTATTCATTCTTTTTTATTAATATGATTTTATAAGTTAGAGCCGTTCTTTTCACGGTGTTATAATAAACCAAAGTGTCTTTTTTTTTTTTTTTTGCATTTCCATAGAACTGATGCATAGCTGCAGAATAAGCTTGGTCTAGTAAGTCTTTTGTCCGTATTCTAATTTAGAAGAACTGCACTAAGCTTGTTGTTACATTAAGAGTTAGTTTGTGGAATGATGGGTTTTGTTTTGTTTTGGTACCGGGGATCAAACTCAGGTCCTTGCGCTTGCCAGGCAGGAGCTGCTGCCACTGAGCTAAATCCCTGGCCCTGAAATGATAGATCTTTAAATTCAGGTAAAGAGAGATTGCCTTATGATATTGACTGGGTCTTATTTGCATGTTAAAATGTCACGGAGCTAGAGTTTAAGTATTTTTGTTCCTTAGGTATGTAACACATTTTATGAAACAAAGTTCATGAAACTAACCCTAACTATATGACCAAGGGAATCTCATGTTATCATTCTGTACTGTAGTTTCAACACTTTCACCCAGAAAATGGAAACTGTCTGCTTGAACATAGTGTTGTGCAGAAGACCCAGCATGTAAGATGGCTGCACTGTCATAGAAATGGCTTAAACACTTATTTATTTACTTATTCATTTCTTGGCTGGACCATATAAAACCCAGGGCTCCAAGTCTGAGACCCTTGGGTTTGGGGATATTTTAGTTTGTCAAAGAGTTTAGCTGAAGACTCTGGCAATATGATAGATAAAGCTGTGCTAGATCCTGGGGATGTAAGAGGCCAACAAAATAGATGACGGCTTGGCTAGGGAACTGAAAAGAAAAGTTTTATGTCTACTAAGTTACTGTTCTGTGCTTTGGATATTGTGAGACTAAATTAAAGTACACTCTTTAGGTATTTTGATCTGTGGAATTTTTCATAGTCCATCATAGAAGTTATTTGCTTTCCAAATCCTAATAACCCTGTATACCATTTTTTCCCCATATATACACAGTCTATGAATTGGTGGTACAATGTGGACCCAGAGTTACATTCTGTATTGTCATCACAGCCAATACTGAGGCTAAGATCAAAGTACATAGATATGACTTGTGAAAATAATGAGTCAAACTTTGTCTAGTTAAGATAAGCTTGCAAAGATAACTATTAATTGTCAGATATGGGCTTTCAGAAGAAGGGGGAACAGGGCATAAAAAGACCAAGATAATTCTATTGAACCACTGTCTCAACACATGAGAGTTCTTTTTGTTCGTATAATACATTTGTTACATGAGTATATTTTTGTTTAAGTTGTGTTTATTATATGATATAATTTGTGTGTAATTTATTATATAAATATAATTTTTGTATATAAATTAATTTCTAAATCACTGGTTCTTAAAACAATTTGATTATATGCTTCAATAGTTCTGAATAGCACTATCTTTAATAATGAGCTTTAATAATGAGCTCTTTGAGGGCAGAAAGCATATCATATTTATTTTCTTACCCTCAGCACTGAGAGTATAGGAGGGAATTCAACAAAATGATTAAGAGCACAGACTGCTTGAGTTCAGGGATCAATTTAATCAAGGTATATCGGTCAATGTCCACAGCCTCAGTTTCCCCTATGCAAGACATGGGACAATCATGGTTCTCATCTCAGGATTATTTTGAAGAATTAACTGAGAAGTCATCAAAAAGTTTAGTTGACACATAGCGACCACACAATATATTATGGTTGTCGATGTTGATATAGTTCCAGGCCCCTATACAGTGCTTAGTAAGTGTTCAGTGAATGGAAACCAGTTTTCCCTTAGTGTATGGAAAGCATGGTCTTTGGATTTTTGTTTTCTAATAGTAAATATGGATTCAAATTGCATTCTTTGACTTTTTACTAATCTACTAATCTGTCTTTTCAAAGAGGCTACACAGGCTTTAGAAGTACAAGCAAGATGGAGTGTTACTCAGCCATAAGCAAGAATGAAATCATGTCTTTTGCAACAAAGTGGATGGAACTGGAGACCATCATGTTAAGCAAAATAAGCCAGTGTCAGAAAGTTACATATCTCATTTTCTCATACATGAACTTCAAAATAAAATTTTAAAATAATAAATAACAGAGATGACAGGAAACTAGACGGTAGACTTTGAGAGATAGGGAAGGGAACAGATGCAGAGGAGAGGGCAGTATTGGGGATGAAGATAATCAAAACATGTTGAAATCATGTACTGGTATGCCAAAATGAATCTCACGATTTTGCATCATGAATATGCCCCAGTTAAAAGCAGTGTAGCCTGCAGGCATCAAAGCAGTGTGTGCAGGAATTTTGAATTCCAGCTTCTGCCTTCTGCTGCTCTCTATTGCGTGGGCCCAATAAAGACTGAACACCTTACCTATATTAAGGTTTCCATTCCCTCATTTTTGGAAATAGCATTCTGCTATCCAAAGTAGACTGTAGTGCTGTACTTTAAAAGAATTTTTGTCACAGCTTTGGATCATCAGAAAAACAGAAGAGAGTTTTGTTAGTCAAACTTCACAAAATAATTTTCTCAAGTTATTTCTCTCTCTCTCTCTCTCTCTCTTTCCTTCTCCCTCTCTCTTTCTGTACCAAAACTAATTTTAATGATCTATTGTGTTTCATTTTCTTACTTTATTGTGAAAATGAAGGAAAGAGGAAAATCAATTTATAATGCTGTTTGTTTCTTTAACTTCTTGCCAGGGCATTTTGAAGCAATCAGAGTGATACATTGAGGTAGTGGGTATTCAGTTAGTGCTTTTTGGTGGGGGAAAACTTATAAATCTAGGCTTATGTCACCACAGAAATAAATACTTTATGCTCATAATAACATAGGAGCAATGCTGCATAACCTAGAACCATAAGCATGAGCAATACCCAGGAGTGCAGGTTGACAAAATTTCTAGAAGGTCCCGATATTTTCTAGTCTTGAGGAAGTGTCTCATGACAGGAAGTTCCAAAGTCCAGAGAGGTGAGACGATAGTGATGTGGAGAGATACGGAAGCTAAGACTTTAGCTGCTAATAATGTCAGAAAAGCCCATTTGTCTTGCACTGTGTTCTGTTTTTTTGAGACAAGATCTTGCTGTATAGTTCAGACTGGCCTTGAACTCACTACAGAGCCCAAGCTGGCCATTAATTCTGCGTGACCCTCCTCTATCAGCCTCTGGAGTGCTAGGATTACAGGTGTGCACCACCCCATCAGGCTCTACTTGCAGTGATTTTGATTCTTTGTCCAAATGACCCTAATGTCAGAAAAGATAAACATCACCCATTTTTTTGTCCAAAGCTGATCCTGAAGTATAATTTCCTTATTACAAGTCTCACATTCTGCATTTTCTTTTGTTTTTGTTCTTTGAGATAATCCAACTTCAGAGTTCCTTAAATTGTAGTGAAGCATTTGCACTCCTGGGCCCACTCTTGAATCTCAGCTAGATCTGGGGTCGGGTTGGAAAAGTTGCTGCTGCCATCCCTATAGTTCTCCTTTCCTCTGAGAGACTGGAATTTGTGACACTGGAAATGCACTATTGCTATACATGATAATACTATCATCAATGATACTGTCATTCTCTTGTACTCTTACTACATTTTGAATTTTTTAGGAATAAGTACAACTTAATTAAACTCTTAATTCTCCTTTCTTATATTAGTCTTTATGTATGTATATATGTATGTATTTATTTTTGTCTCTTTGAGACAATATTTTTTTTGTTTTTTTGTTTTTTGTCTTTTTGAGACAAGGTCTTACTGTGCAATTCAGGCTGGCCTTGGGCTCTTTTTGTAGCCAGACTGGTCTCGAACTTGCAACGATCCTCCTGCCTCAGCCTCCTGAGTGCTGGGATTACAGGAGTGCATCACCACCCCCATCTTCCTTTCTTATCTTTAGACCCCAAATTTTCCATATATGTTGGATGAGTGTTGTCTCATTCCTAACTCTTCTCCTCATTATTCTTTTCACGGCAATGGTTGAATATAATGGTATTCTGCTTGTAAATTCCATTTTTAGAATGGTCTTTTCCAGATTGTCCAAGACAGTAATGAGTTCTCTGCTTTTTTTTTTTTTCTTTACCAATGTTCTTCTCCCAGTGGTATCTTACTGTTTTGGGGTGGATATTAAATTTTATCCAGTGAATTAGCCCATTTTAGGATTCTGTGGTTTCTATTCTTCTTAGACAATTGATGAAGTACATAAAATCACTTAAAATCCTCTATTTTATCAACAATAAAATGGTGATTTTTGTCTAGTATACAATATGTTTGGCTGTTAAATGAGTGATTTTAGTGGGGATCACTTGGACTCTTTAAAAGCTAATACTTATGGGGAAAAACTGTCAAAGTTATTGAGATTATTACATTATTGAATTAATAAGATATCAATGTCTGTAAGTTCTATGATGTGAGAGGGTTTGAGTATACATAGTCATAGTATGAAGAATTCTTTTGTGACTGAAAATATTTTTTCTAAAACTAAAAACTGCCTGAGATTGTTATAATATATATTCAGAATTTCTATTTGTTATTCTCTAAAGTAAATATATTACAGTATACTTTTAGATGCCTTGTTTGAGAAGTGACATTTTTAACCATAAGATAACCACAAAATCTTCAAATTATGCAAAATTTTAAGTCTTTTATTGTATAGTTTAATTTTTGACTAATTTTTAGCTCATGAAATTGTTTAGATTAATTTCTTGAAATCATCTTTGGGAGAAAAATACTTTTTATGTGGATGGAACAAAAGTGAGTACTCTGATAGTGATGTATAAATTTAATTATATTTCCTGTAACAGAAGCATATTCATACATTCAACCTAAATTTCTACTTTACGGTTCTCAATCCATTTCCTCTTTCCTCTCTGTATGTCTCATGTTTCTAACCCATTAATCATGATTTTAAATAAGATTTAAGATAGGACAGTAAATACAATACTAAGTTAGCAACAACAGGCCTGACTATTCTGACTGTGAATTTCTAGTTTTGTGATCTTGGACAGAACACTTCCCATCCATGAACCTATTTAGTTATATGTAAAGTAAGGGTAATAATTTTCATACTTTCTGCACCTTTCTCTGGGTTGTGGTTAGAATAACATAAGATAATTTATAAGTTATAAAGCACTATTATATGAATAAGGTAGTTACCGTATTAGTCTCTCTCTCTCTCTCTCTCTCTCTCTCTATATATATATATATATATTTTTTTTTTTTACCATATATATACATGGTGCCAGTTGTCAACTTTCACTATGAATTTTGGTTGGGAAACCTAATGCTATGGTGACATTCTCACTATATATCTATATCTATAGCTATATCTATCTATCTATCTATCTATCTATCTAATCTCACAGAGTTGTATCTCCTATTTCCAGCAGAAGAACATCATTGTGGTCAGACATAAGAATGAGAAGGGAGTTTTGATTGGTATGTTAGAGGTTACTTAGAGAAGAAGTGACCTTGAAGGCCACAGTGATCTTGAGCAGGAGAGAAAAATGGCCAGGTCTGCACAGACACAAGCTAAGGAAGTTGGGAGGAAGGGCTGATACACAGAACACTGGGAATGTGATGTGGGAGAAAACCAGTGAGGAAACTGACTCCTACCGCTGGGAGAGCTGAATCATGAGGACTGGGCAAGGGCACTGACATTGAGAAAAATAGGTAGAGTGACGTCATAATGCATAACATTTATATGTACTATTGGTTGTTTATGTTAAATTTTGTTACATTGAGTTCATAGAAGCAAGAACTTTTCCTTCATAATGTATCAAACTTTTTGTATTTGTTGCCTCAGTCCAGTTTTGTTTCATGCTTAATGATGGAACTGAAAGTGCATGTAGTAGTCTAGGGTAGACTTTAGCTGAACATCCTTGCTAATTACCTTAAATGTTCTGATGTTCTAATTGAGTCGGTTGTGGTGGGCTGGCTCATGGTAAGGGCCAGGAGACGGCTTTCCTGAGACTCTGTTTCATGGTGCCTTTGACCTGAGCTATTGAATCACTGAATCGTTTTTTGGCATCCTAAGTCAGTGATTCGGAGTGGGCAGAATGATGGTGTGATGTCATGTCTGGGGCATGAGCCTGTATCCTCACCACACACCAGTCCCTCCCTTCCTGGTCTAGGCGGCTCAATGCACAGTGCTTGGCACATTGTGAGTACTCAATAAATTTAGGTGTTTTTCCCATCCCTCTCTGGATCTCAAATAGGAATATCCAAATGTGAGAATGTCACCACAGCATTAGATTCCCCAACCAAAATTCATACTGAAAGTTGACACGGGCACCACGTGAGGGTGTGCAGTTCCAGTTAGTCTAGGAAAGATGATTGTGCTGGGTTTAAAACTAAGGTCTGTCATCCTCATGAATCATAAGATGTCTTCCAAGATCAGTAAGTTTTAACTTAACACAGCATTTCTAAACTTAGTAATGTTGTGACAGTTGAAAGTGTTTGCTACAAAAAATAGCTAATGGGGATGGGTACAAGTTTTGAGACATTCTGTGTTTTCCCTGCATTGTTTCTACTTTGCCCCTACCTTTGCCCCAAAAAAGGAAGGTTGAAAGGAAGGCCCTTCACATTTTCTCCAAATTCCTGGAAGACAAAGCATGAAGTTATCAATGAACCTACTAATAACCTTGCACATTTATGTTTTTTAAATTAAAAAGTTTCTTTCTTACTTTTTCTCTGATAATAAAATTAGACTCCTGTCTTTTTCCCTTTTATCTCAAATTCCAACAAATTTATCCTTTTCTTTCTTGTTCAAGTAATTATAGATTCACATACAGTTGTAAGAAATTACATAGAGAAATGCCATGTAAGCTATACACTTTGTCTTACTTTCCCTCAGTGATGACAGTTTTTATTATTTTATTTTTAATCTTTTTTCTGGTGCAGTGCTGAGGTTAGAATCCAGCACTATGCATGTGCTAATAAGCACATGCTTTACCACTGAGCTACAATCCGCCTTACATTTGTAAAACTATAGTGCAATACCTCAACTAGGCAGTAGTCATTAATACAATCCATCTATAACATTCAGATTTCTTATTTTACAAGTACTTATCTTGTGTATATTGTCATATGCAATTTTGTAAGTTCAGGTATCCACCAAGAGAAATGCCCTTTTTTTAAAATACTGACGACTCAGCCCAGAATCTTCATGCATGAAGCTATATCCTCAGCCATTTTTATTTTTAAATTTTGAGCCAAGATTTTGCTAAGTTGCTGAACTGTCTAGGCTAGGCTCAAACTTGCATTCCTCCTGCCACATATTCCCAAAATGTTGCAATTACAGGTACATATCACCATGTACCACATATTGTCTTTTGAGACTATCATTCTTTAAACGCTTTTGCTTATCTCATGATGATGGACTTTGAAATGTGTCTCCTCTAAATATGCAAGAATGTGGCCTGGTGGAAGGAAGGAGGGGGTGGACTGTTGACCTATGGTTCTCTCATTATAAAGGGTTGGCTAACTCACACAAATCATAGGTGGGCTTGGCACACAGTTACTTGCCTGGAGTAACTTATTATTAGTATTGCATTAAGAACTCTGCCAATTTCAGAGGCCAGGAAGCAAAGTGTTGATCTAGGAGTGTAACACACCTGCTATTCCTGAGGCCATGTGCAACCTGCCTACTTGAGTACCTGTTTGCCATTTGGATATATTCAAGCATATTTCCAGCATGCTAACATCCTGGATAGATGCCTTTATTCCCTCTCAAAAATTCCTTGTTCAAAAACTATCCTGTAAGGCCAGGGATTTAGCTCAGCGGCATAAGCCCCTGCCTTGTAAGCATGTGGTCATAAGTTCAATCCCCAGTACCAAAAAAACAAAAAACAAAAAAAACCTATCCTGTTACTTTGTACCTTGGTCTCTGGCTTGCTTTCTAGAGTGAACTATAGTAGAAGCCTGTCATTTTTTTTTTGGTACCGGAGATTGAACTCACAACCTCGCGTTTGCCAAGCAGGCACTTGCACAGCTGAGCTAAACCCCCGGCCCGAAGCCTGTCATCTTGACACTGTCAGGAACACCCACATTTGGTAATGCCATGATGACATTAGGTTTCATAACTTTAAAAATTGCAACTTATGTACACATGTACAGATAGAGTAAAACCATGTTAAATTGCATACTCTGGACAGATATATGGCCAAGGTGCCTCTCCAGCCAAGGATCACAATCCTGTATTTAGTCTGAGAAAAATGGAATTTTCTTTTTTTTTTTAATCTTTTTAAATTTTATTTAAAGAGGAAAAAAAAAACCAAAATAGAAAAAAGGGTAGCAACAATACAGAATTCCAAAGGAAAAAAAGAAAACAAAAAAACCCTAAGAAATCACTATTTGATAAATTACATACTGTCATCTTGGAAATAGTTGTTCAAGTTACAAAATTAAAGCATACAAAGTAGCCATTCAAACAGTAAGACTGCAAACAGTTCTGCTCAATGATCTAACAAAAACTTAGTAATATGGTCATCTATCTTACACACTTAAACATACATGCAGTTATATCCTTTAGAACACTTTCTTTTCCCCTCTAAAAATGGAATTTTCAAGTAGTTCAAACTACAAACATTAAAATTTGAGAATGACAAAGGGTCTATTGTATTCCATTAGTCACTTGTGGAATTTAAGTCTTTGATTATTTAGAAGAACACAGATGATGGTGATGCTTGATCATAATAACCAAGAGTAACACATCCTAAATATGATTATTATGGGATCCCTTTAGAGGATGCATTTAGTATATTCAGATCAAATGCCCTGCTGGATCTTATATGTCCACTGTTGTGCCACAGAAAAAGCTATACCACATCTCTTTGGAATAATATTTTTTCTATTTATTGACATTTAAAACTTAACCATAGGTGGTGAGTATGGCTCAGTGGCAGAACATTTGGCTACCAGGTAAGCAGCCTTGGGTTTGATCTCCAGCACTACAGAAACCAACCAATCCATCATTCAATCAAATATCCATTAATTGTAAATTGCATGTCATGTTTTGGGTAGTAACTATCATCTGATTTAAACTAAAGCTTAACTTTGAATCAGTTGGAGATATTTTGAGGAGTCTTAGAAGTGTGGGGAAAAACTATTTTTGATAGAAAAATTGTGAGAGTATCAGAACAGAACAGTTTCCATAGCAAACTCTCTTGGGCCTTACATAACCTGAATAAAGGTGAATAGACTGCTCATGTGGAGAGCACAAGTGGCAACTGGGACCGTAGTTGTGCTTCTCGGTCCTGAGGTTTGTCACTGAGGGTCAGTGTCAGATCATTAATTTTTAAAGTATCAAAGTGTTGATCTGTTTGGTACTTGATAGTCCCAACTATAACCCTGGACTTGGTCTGTGTTTATGTAGTGGAATTCTCTCATGGTCTGTAAGTGAGAAAATCAAAGCTTCAAGCAATTAAATGCGTGCTCTAAGGTCACTCAGTCTCATTAGCTCCGACAAGAACCATGTTTCCTGACTCCTAGTTTCTTGCTTGTCCTTTTAATGGGCAGCTTCCTCTTCTCTCACTGTCTTTCCTTGGTTCCCCTGTGTAATGTTGACCACAATTCTTTCTTCCTTTAGGTCTTGCATAAGGTGTCCCCCCCCCCTTTGTTGTTATTTAGTGTAACAAAATATAAAAACCTTAGATGCCTTAACACAGCAAAAATTTATTCTCTTCCATTTCTAGAAACTGGGAATCTGAAATCAGTCAGTCTGAAGGACCATGCTCTCCCTTAGGGACCTAGACACATCTATTCCATGCCTTTCCCCTAGCTTTTGGAGTTGCTGGTGATTCTTGATATCCCTTGGCTTTTAGGTGCATCACTCTAATCTGCCTCTGTGGTCACTTCTTCCTGAGTGTCTGCGTATCTGTCGTCTTCTCATAAAGACACCTAGTGACCTTATCATAACTTGATTATATCTACAATGACCCTATTTCTAAATAATGTCATATCCATAGATACAAGGAGGTTTAGAATTTCAATATATTTTTGGGAGGATGCAATTAAACCTGTAGCAGGTTTCTTTAGGTTCAAATCTATTTTTAGAACCAGCCAGGTGTTTGTAATACACAGGAGAATCTACAATGAATTTCATTAAATCTAAAGACTCAATGTTCAACATTTATAGTTTGCTACAGCACACTGAAAAGATTTATAGGTTATTTTGGGGTGTAACTTGTAGATTAATTCTTTTCTTTCAAATGATTTGTTGAGCCCAGTTTATTTACAGACAGAATGAGTAAAGCTGAAAACACCTACTTTTCATTTTCAATTTAGTATAGCAGCAATAAAAGATTTTTAGAGAACTGAAAAGCGTGTCACAGAACACCAGTATTTTATTTGTTTATTATTTAGGTCTTCTGTTTTCTTACTGTTTGCTTGCATGTGACATAAAGATAGAACTTTAAGGTTTTATTTCTGCAGTCAAGAATAAAATGCTTACATATTATATTTAATAGTTTCTATACAAATTTTAAGTAAAAGTTAAAATAAAAAAATTCTCAGCATTCTGAATTCTACATATTCCCCCAATGTCTCTGGTTGAATGTAATCATTTGTGTTCATAAATGATCATTTTGATCTCATTGTCTTTAATGTTATCTGATCAATTCAGGAGGAAATGTACATATAATCTTAACGGGTACCTTTCAAAAAATATTTTTAAAACTATGTAACGGAAATGAATTGCCATCTCTTTATTAACTTTTATATATGTAATTCTAAATCTCCCCTTAAATTAATGTCTTTTAGCTTCAAATATACCTCTTCCCATAAGGCTAGTCTCCATTTCCTATAATCTTATAGACCTAGGAGAACAATATTTTCCTTTCTGTCATTTTTATAATTATGTCTTCTGTGCTCAGTGGTGGCCTATTAGCTCACAGGAATACCATGGGCTTGCAAAGTGGCCTCAAATTTCCATATATTGGAACTGTGAGAATTTTCTATAATGGTGCTTTAGCAATAATGATGGAGGTGCAGGCATTTCCTGAGGATTAATGACCAGCTGGGAGGAACCAGTGGCCCTTGGCTCTGCCTCCCAACCAGCCATTAATTCCAAGGAAATGTCTTTTGCTGAGGTCGTTATTGCTATTATAAGCTTAAAATGGAAAAACATAATAGGTGCATGAGTTATTTTTATGGGTTGATGCAGTTTCCAATGTATGTACTAATTCGAGAAAATGAATGTGTATACATACAAGAGTAAGTCAGATTATTTGAATCATCCCTCAGTATTCCATATGTTTTAGGACTGATTTTATGGTTCCCTACCTTTCTTTCCCATTTAGAAAAGAAAAGGAAGAAAATTTGATTCAGGAATTCCTCCACTGGTTTAAGTCTCAATAGTATTATACTCAATAGTATTGTACTAGTGGAAACACTAGTTTCTGTGTCTGTCTGCAGATGGTATTCAGGTTTCACATAGGATCTGAAGGGAACAAGACTTAGTTTTACATTTTTGTAAGTGATAATTTTTCTGTTAAAATAAAATACTGTAAGAAACAAATAAGAAAAAACTAATAATTTTGTTTCTTTGACTTTTCTCTGGTGTTTAACAATTATTCTTATATTTGTACCTTTGCATATTGAATCTTTGAGAATAATGCACAGCCTAGTTATTCAACATTCCAGGATTTTTATAAAGTATATTAAATATTGAAATACTGGGGAACCCTTTGGTAAAAGTCTAGACAAAGTGCAAGTCAGAGTCAAAGTGTTGCCTCTCATGTTCCATAATGGTTCTTTAAAAAAAAAACAAACAAACTAGCCCTTATTGTATTTCTAAGATGTGGTTTGTTGCATTATTTTTATCAGGACTGTTAAAAACGCTTTACCAGAAATATTCTTTGAAAGTCCTAATAGGGTAAATCTTGGCTATCTTGGAATATTGCCAACCTTAGGCAGAAATGTGGCCAGCCTCACCTAGACAAGATAGCCTTGAGAGTTTTTAACCTACTCTCAGCTTGTGGCTGCACATTTATCATCAGCCATGAGTCAAACTTGGTGGAGGATTTAAAAAATTACAGGACACAGGTCTGCATGAAAAGAAATAGGAATCAAGATAAAATATCTTTTCCTGCTAAGCTCTCAGTTTCCTGTCCTTTCCTTCCTCTACCAGATTCCTTTTCAGTCTCCAAGTAGTATAACTATCAGTAGCATCCTTTTCACTCCCTGAGGTGTTCTAATTTGAGTAAACTGTATAATCACCATACTTCCAACCTGCCTATTTTTTTTAATAGGGACTCCCCTAATTTATAACATTCATGTTCTTAGGCAATTTTTAAATTATTCTTTCACATCATATGCTGTTATGTCATTTTACTGTTCCCTTTACTGCCAAATGGCTCCTAATATGTGTCTGAATAATTTATAAAAGTTTCCAGTTAAATTAATAGAATCATTTGGCTTTCAGCTTAAACTTCGTACTTCATGGATGGGTTACTCTTTTTAGCCTTCCTTTTTAGTTGGAATTTCCTTCTTTCAGCTACCTAAAATCTTCTTCAAGCTTTCAGGTCCTGTTTAACCCATCTAGTTTATTAACTAACCCTTTAGTCAGAGGTGGGCATTCTCACCCCTGGAGCATGAACACACACTATGAATGCTTTGATCACATCATTACACATTTTCCCTTGTACTGTAAGCTCCTTGAAAAGGGTTTTGGATTTTCTTCAATATGCAAAGCATTTTGTTGAACAGAAGAAAAAATATGTAGCTAGACTAATCAAGCAATTCCCACAAAATGATTTTTAGAATTATGTAACTGGAAGTTTAAAAAATATATTTCCACAGTATTGTGTCCTTCATTATCACACCTTGTAGAATTACTCTTGTTGCTAGTCTATGGAATCCAATAGTTAGAGATACAAATATTAGCAACATTAACACTGCTATGGCATTCAATGAGTTTATAAAATAGAAAATAAACCTGAAAGTGGATGTTGGAAAAAGTATATTGAAAGACAATAAAATGTAGACTGTCTTGCTAGGCTTGGTTCAGGGAAACAGTCTAAGATGAAACTCCAAAGTGTGGCATTTGACAACAGGACGGCAGACTTTTCTGCATAATTAGACAAAGACATGTCTACTTTTGTAGATTTTTCCTCCCAGTCATTAAAAATCAACATGTCAGTGGCTGATTATTGAAAAATAAGATTCTTTTTTTTTTTTTTTTTTTGGTACCGAGGATCGAACTGATAACCTCGCACTTGCCAGGCAGGCACTTAAGCCACTGAGCTAAATCCCTGGCCCCAGGAAAAAAAAAGATTCTGTAATGAAGCAATACTTGCTGATTAGTATGAACAAAACAGTGCAGTGCAGCAAATCTTGTATATGAATATATTTCTTATTTTTAATCATTATTTTATGTTTGGGGGTCACTGTGGAACACTGAGTTTATAAATTACGCTAGTTTTGTTTTTTGTTTTGTACTGGGGATTGAACTCACGACCTGATGCTTACCAGGCAGTTTCTTGAGCCGCTGAGCTAAATCCCTGGCCCAATTATGCCAGTTTTATTCAAAACATTGCATTTGGTAGTTTCAACTTCTTTAAGTTTATGTCCCATTCTCTTAAATTGGTAAGTACTGAGATACTATACATGTTTAATTTATTTGCCTTTCTATGGTGCATAAATTTTGAAATTAAATTGAGTAAAAAAATATTTTACTATTTTCCAAGCAAAGCATACTTTAATATACCAGTAAACTTTTGAAAAACCAATCCAAATCAGTTTATGTATAGCATATTCATAATTCTATAGAGTAACTTTATAGCATTGGATACGTTTGTCTTTTAGAGTCATACAGCAAACACACACACACACACACACACACACACACACACACTCTAAAACCTGAAACAAACCAAAATATAAGCAGCACTCTGCTAATTTCTTTTTTGCAATACTGGGAGTAAACACAGGCCATTTGCACTGAGCTACTTCCTCAGCCCTTTTGAAATATTTTAGTTAGACAAGGTCTTGGTAAGTCATTAAGGTCCCCAAACTGGGCTTGGATGTATGATCTTCCCACTCCTGCCTCTCAGAAGGCTTGGATTACAGGTGTCTACCACCATGCCTGGCAATGCCCACTTCTTATTTCTTCCCTGGTTCATACAAACAATATCACATCATTACTACCATGCTTAATTATTTTAGATAGTTTTACTTTTTTATTGTATAGGAATGCAGATAAACTAAATATTTCTGAAAGTATATTTAAAATACCAGGTTAGAATGATTAAACTGCATGAGCATACACAGTGAAAGCCAGTCTTTGGGAATCTCTTGTATTTCAAAGATCTGAAGTGTTACATATTAAACATTATACTTGGAATAAACCCATGGGCTATTTAGTGGGTGTCAATATCCCCAACTAAATGAAAAAACTCAGGAAGAACAGTAGATGTGAAGGTTCAGGTGAGATAGTGTATTCACTTGTTACGTGTGTGAAGTTTAGAAGAGGGAGATGGACAGAAGATAACAAAATGGGAGCCATTAGTAGTAGTAGCTGAAGCCATAATTGAATAAAGATCTCAGGAGAATGTCAAAAACTCAGAAAGTGATGTAGAAAATGGAGAAGACCCAGTACTTGGGTGGCTGAGGCGGGAGGACCATTGCGAGTTCGAGACCAGCCTGGGCTACAAAGTGAGCCCAAGGCCAGCCTGAACTGCACAGGGAGACCCTGTCTCAAATAGACAAAAAAAGAAAGAAAGAATAGAAAAGGGAGAAGAATGGAAAGCTGGGGTCATTGCACATGAAGGAGATAAAATATTTGTCAGCTGCCAGTGATGGAGTGTAGACCAGTGGCCATCACCTGTCCTCTTGTGGCCATCCCATAAGAACTTGTGGAGCCAGCTTCCTTTGTCCCTTCCCCACGCAGGCTCAGCTCATCATAAGTGGCATGAGTGTTACTTCTTCACCAGCTCCCTAGACCCAGATGCCCACTGAAATGTACCAAGAACAGCAGTGAACTCTTAAATTCTGGTGATGCTGTCACCACTCCAGAATAGGGGTTTGACACCAGGACGGACCCTTCTGGGGCCATATCTTATTTCCCATTTGGAAAAGCTAAAGTTTTCTTGTGCAATTCACTTTACGGGACGGAGCATTTCTGTTGGTTTACCAAAATAGGGAACAAGTGCAAGTCCTGGTCTTAGAAGAAGTTGGCTGCTCCTTTGTTCTTGCAGTGTGAACTGAACATCTGTAAAGAAGAGTGCAGTGTCCTCTGTGTGTTTCAACAGACTGTCTTGACTTCAAGGATCATGAGATTTCAAAGATTAACCAAAAAATGATGGCAACATTCTTTGCACAGATCAGATGATGAGAAACTAAGTAACAATTTTGGGATTCAAACAGAGAGAGAGAGAGAGAGAGAGAGAGAGAGAGAGCCTGAAAGGTTTTCACATAAACAGAATTTTAAGGGGTTGAAACAGCAGGCCCTGTACCTTGCCAGTTTACCTAACCTACTATAGGATTTTATCTTCAGGTTACTGCAGTTGCAAAGGCAACATGAGGCTTTCAAAACTTTCCTAAGGTGCGGTGTTTCTGGGTAAGCTGACTTGCACAGAAATTGCACTTATGCCTGATTTTGACCAAGCAGTTGTAGCAATGCAACAAAAATGCTTGATTCTGCAAAGCTAATTGCAAAACAAAACCTTAACTACTCCAGATGGAAAACAAGATGTGCAAATACACTGAAGGATGGAAACACATTGTTTTCTTCAGTACCGCTCCACAGTTTCAGAACAACAGTTTCATGAATATTATGTATGTGCAGTAAACATTTATGACCATATTTAGGTCCAAGCAGCACGAGGTATTTTGTGCTGGTAGTTGTTGATGAGTAACATGAATAGGAATCCTTTATATCTGAGGTATCCATAGTAACTAAGTAGGGCCCATTTCCATTGTGCCTATTAACTTCCAACCTGCTTACCAGGCTTAGACTCTTTGGATTCCAGGATTCCTAATTTATATACCCCTCCTCCACCCCAAGTGGTAAATGCTTTTCAGAAAAAGCAAACTTAAGTAAGGGATTTCAAGAGATTTGAAGAATGCCACATAGCAGCCAAGATGATAATTTTTGGCCCAACTGTTGACTTAATGGAGTAGTGTTACACAGACAAAATCATGAAGTCAGAAACAGAATTATGATTTATTAGAAAAATGGTAGTATTGTCTGGTCCCTCCTTGATTTGTTTTTTTGTTTGTTTGTTTTTGTTTTTGTTTTTGTTTTTTGATAGAGGGTCCTGCTACACAGTTCAGGCTGGTCTTGGGCTCACTTTGTAGCCCAGGTTGCAACCTCCCAAGTGCTGGGATTACAGGAGTGCTCCACCACGCCCAGCCCTCCTTGAAATCTTTTATTTTACTGACACCATTATTTGCTTTTCTACAGATAGCACACATTCACTTTGCCTTTGGAAGGGAACACCCGCTTTGCTATCAATAGTCATAATTTTCCTTAATATAGGATTTAGTTAACAGCAGAAAAATGATTTGAATATATGACAGTACCATAAATATTGTGTCAAGGTGGGAAGTTACAAATGATGGAGTATAAATTTGTATATCATAAGAATGGTATCAAATATATAGTCATAATTGTTGGGTCCAAGTAGAGAGGACCCTTGTACAATAGAAATAAAAACAATAGACACAGGAGAAAAAGTAGGAACTAAGAATGACCCTTAGAAAGACAACTCTTCACTCACATTACTAGCATTTATCACGACCTTGCTAATGCTAGGTGGACCCCATGCTAAGCACTGCAGAGGCACAGATGAGCTATTTCAGATTTCTATTCTCATGACTTACTCTAGAAAAGAATGATAAATATTTGCCTACTTGTTTAAAAAAATGAGGATGATATGATAATTTTAAGCAGTGATAAGAGCTAAAAAGAAAAGTGAGCCCAATTAATGTGATAGTGTGGGGGAAGAGGCTGCTGTTTATTTATTTATTTTTGCCAGGCTAAAGATTAAACCTAGGACCTAAGACACACTAGGCAAGTGCTCAGCCTCTAAGTTACCCCTGCCCCATTCCTTGGCAAAGGAATAGATGGATTCGTTTGGGTTGGGTTGATGGAGAATGTCATGAGTGAATCCAGAGCCAGGCTTCCAGTGGTAGGTCTATTGGGTGATGCCAGCAGCAAATGCAAGGAGAGAATTAAGAGCTGTCTCTTTCATCCCCTTGGTCATGACAAATGTGACTATGTAGAAAACTCAGACATCTGCATGTGTCATTAAGTGGAAAGGATGAGAAAAAATCATTCATTATATCTGTTCTTTTTGTAACACCTATTGAGCATCTGTAAGCTTCAAAGTGAAATAAATATCACTCCTCCCCTCTGCTTCCAACTCACACTCTTCATCACAAATTTAAGAAGGCAATCAAAGCCATTATTAATGCAGTGATTCTTTCTCTGAGCAGTGTTAACTTTTTAAAAAAATTGACATGTAGCCAACATGTATCAACATTGCTTGGCAAAATGTGTGTCAACCCATCTGAATCAAATTGTTCTTTCCTGTTGTCATCTCTGCAGAGATAAGAAAGGATGGGGTAGGGGGACTAGGTTCTGGGTTTTTGGTTTATAAATGCTGCAAAAGAGCAAAGGAGAAAAGAGAGAAGGAGAAAGAATAGAACAGAAAAAAGAAGTCCATAAGGCTCAACTGAGTTAACTTACAAGCTCAAATAATGACCAAAAGAAGTTGACACTGAATTTAGGGCCTGCTGTTCTCATTAACTAGTATTTCTGAGTGTAGCTAATGATGTGAACTGTATAGAAATAGCCACTTGTCCTATATTTACACCAAGAAGAAGTTGACCCCCTGAGGCACTGAATTATTTTTTGCTCTGTTGAGAACAGTTTTGTTTTTGGATACAAAGGCAGCATGGAAATTGGAGGCCTTCTCAGGAAGGGAACTTCTAGGAACTTAATCTGGGAGAGGGAAAGGCAAAAACTGGTACACTTGGAGTGGTATCTGAGCCTGGGTCTTCAGAATTGGCTGGCCCATCTTGCCTTAGTGAGTGTTTATTATGTTTAAGCTACAGAACTAATGACTGTGAAAAGACATGAAGGGACAAGAAGACGGAAACCCTATCCTCATGACACTGACAAATCAGCTGGACCGAATACACATGAATCAACTGAAGACTATTTCTGCCAAGTTCAAATTGTGCAAAAGTGGAGGATATGAGTCTTGTGGGGACACAGAGTTAACAGCATGAGCTGTTAGTCAGTGAGGCTGTCTGCAGAAGAATTTTGGGTGGAGTTTTGAAGGAAATGAGGAAATGAAGGAATACATGAATTAATATGCTTAATAGTTATCACCTGTTCAAGACTGGAACCACCATGAGGGCTGAGATGTAACTTCTCTTGTTTACACATTCCCAGAATTCCTTATTTATTGTGGGATTCTTCACAGCAGTATTTACCAAGGGCTTGTGTGGCTGGACTAGGCACCATGTTGCTAAATTGACTAAGTTTTGTTTTGCGTGCTGCCACCAGCCCCAGAATAAAATGGATGCTGTATCACTAGTACAGTGTAGAGCTGTTTCTTTTGTCTTCTGACAGTCACCTGTTTTCTGAGTTCTTTATCTTTCCAACATTGCTCACAAAAGTATCTGCATCTAAGAAGGAGCAAATATCCAGTAACGTGCGGCTGGCCTCTCCAAAAAGGGAGAATCTGTCTAATGCCACTGGAATTGCTAGGACGTCTCGTGACAGTGAGACCTCTGGAGAAAACTAGTGGTTAAATAGCTAAGTCCTTTGAGTTTGAAGCTTTGTTTTTTCACTTGCAGTACAGATAAGTGCCTGATCTTGCAGTATCGTGTTTCTGACTTCTTTGTTTTGGCTTCATTTTTCCCCCCAAAATGCCATTTTCATTTGTTCTTTGAGCTCACAACGTGTCAGAGATCTTCTCTTAGTAGTAGGTGGTTTTATTGAGCCCAAGGGGATTGAAAACTTGAATATTGTCCTGGCAGCAGTCCATTATGATTGAGGGTAGGGGTTGGGTTACCCTCTAGTTTTGACTGTGTCTGAACATGAAACAGGAAAGAAAGAACTGAGGCAATAAGACACCTCATTTGGATCCAAAGCACTTTACCCTAAACATGAAGAAAACAATTAAAGCAATCATTTTCAAAATGTTTTGAGAGTTCTTTATAGGTAATTGCTATTTTTCCCACAGTTCTCATCCAGTTTAGTACATTGTAAAGGGAGGTTATAGAATGAAGACATAGAACAAATACCCAGGTACAATCAGTCTTGCTAGTTTCTACTAAGCTCTCTTACTTGAATCTTCAATAAAAGCCTCACTAGCAGTAATTTTGGCAAGTTATCAACTAGGTGATTAGAGGTTTTTATTAAGTATTAATAGAAAAATGGAATCATGGCATTTTGAGTTTGAAAAGTAAATTAAAACAAAATTACAGACAATACAATATTATAAATTCTAATGCTGGTGCAGGCTGCCAACACATTACATACAAGTGAGTCTGATAGATTAACCATTAATTTTTTGTGCCATTATGTGTAAAGAGATTGGCATTGCTAAACTGCTACCGTCCCTGTGACTAGTGAGCCAGGAATATTCAATTTATGAAAAGATCAGTGAGAATGCATCTAGAAACTATTTTCTAAAGAGTTGACTTACTCAATCCACATCAAGTATGCATTGATTAATTTTTTTGTAGGGTTTCCCGAGTGAAATTAAAATAGAGTACTGAGAGCCAAGTATGGTGATGCATTCCTGTATTCCTATTACTTTGGTGGCTGAGGCAGGAGAATGGTTTGCAAGTTTGAGAACAGCCTGGGCTACAAAGTGAGCCCAAGGCCATCTTGAACTGCATAGCGAGACTCTGTCTCAAAAAGACAAAAAGGAAGAAGGAGGAGGAGGAGGAGGAAAAGGAGGAGGAGAAGAAGGAGAAGAAGAAGAAACAAAGAGTATTGTACCATCATCATCATTGTGTGTATTCATAAATCAAAGCAAAATTAGAAAAGGAAGATAGTGGATCAAGACAGAAAGACTGGACAGCATTAAATAGCAAATGGAAATGATACATAATGTTGAATTTCTGGGACTTTATCCAGCAGATGGGATTCATCATAGATCCTAAAGTTATGCTTGATAGATTGATGGATCCTCAAAGGTAATTGGGTGTCATAGTTCATATTCCCCTCTTGCTGTTTGCTGAAGTTACCAGGGAGAAGTTGAAGAGGATGGTATCAATAAGGCCAGCCCCATGGCACAGTGACCAAGCTTCCATTGCAGTCTTTCTCATAGAATAGAACAGAGATTGCTGTTCTTCTTTTGTATTGAAGAATGAATGATCAAGAAATATGATTTGCATTTCATTTATATACTATTTTGAGATCATCCCACAATGTAAGTAATATAAATGGGGGTATTTAAACAGAGTACCATTTAATACTCTTAATTGATACCTCTATAATGACTTACTCTCTTAACTGCAAAGTATACCTTTAAAAACACATTTTCTTGGCAGTTTTATCAATGAAGTAGTTGAATCTCAGAAAATTTAAATTACTTGCAAAGATACTCAAGCTAGAATGTATAAAGCTGAATCTTGATTTCAGGTCTGTCTATCTCCAAGGTCTATGATTTCCTGAACCTCACAGTCAAACAAACTAGAAAGATTATGGAAATGTGAATAATTTCGAAGTCTGTCTTACACTGAGCTTAGGACTAAAAACATTGTGATTTTTAAAATTTGATTTAAAAAAGAAATGAAAGGCTTAATATTCAAGTTATGTTGAATTTGAGCACTTAACGTGCATTTAGGTCAGCAATGTAAGTTTGTGTGTAACTAAATAAAATACGGTTCTTAGCTTCAAGAACTTAAAATCTAGGAGTGAATCTGGCTCCACATCCAACTTCTGTTTATGTTTGACTATGTGTTAGATGCTTTGGGAAGAATGTTATAAACGTTATTTTGCTTTACTATTTACTCCTTAAATTCTAATAAAGTAGTGGTTTTATAAATATTTTTATCAAAATGTAAGCAATAAACAACCATCTGTGAGGCCTTTATTCCAGCTAGATAAAATAAAGAAGGCTTTACAAGGAGACAATGGCACTTCAGATGAGTCTCGAAGAATGAAAGGGATTTTAGTAAGACAGCTGGAAGAGGGATTCCCAGAGAAGGCCTTTCCACAGAATGCGAAAAGTAGGAGCCGATCAATGAAGGCAGCGAGGTACAGAGTGTGCTCAAGTCAGAGCAGCTCATGTGTGTAGGAAAGTATAAATTGGGACCAGAGAATGGGCAAAGCAGTGAATGTGAACCTAAACAATAAGTAGTAACAAGTCATGAGGGCCATGTACAGTATACACAAGACTAAACATGAGAGATGGAAACCCACTGATTTCTAAGATAGAGATGACCAGTCAAGTCTTACTAGATTTAGAGAAACTGTATGCTCAGCCAGAAGCCTAATAGCCATGCTCTAATGACTGATGCAGCATAGTTATTTGCTGTGCCAGTTTTCTTCTTTAGAAACATTTCTAAATGTTCTAAATGTTTCTGAAATATTTATTTATGACCACAGTGGCACATACCTGTGGTCTCAGCTGTTCAGGAGGCTGGGGCAGGAAGATCACATGAATCCAGGCATTCCAGGCCAGCCAGGGCAATATAGGAAGACCTCGCCATATATAACCATATGGGCTTGTATAGTTTTAAATGGTCGAAAAACAAAAACAACAATAACATATTGTGGTACAAAAGTTTTGTGCGATTCAATTCAATATTGACTAGTGAAGTTGCATGGGACACAAGCGTATCCATTTGGTCACGTGTCACCTGTGGTCACTCTTGTACTATGGGAGCAGAAACAAACATCTGCCATAAAGATCATCTAGCCAACAAATCCCCAAATATTTGCTGTCTGACCCTTGGCAGAAAAGTAATTGTTGATCCCTACCTTAGTGTGTCTTTCTGGTCCCCTTAATTCATTTTTATGGGTTTCTTCCTTCTGGGGTATGAATGGAAAATGAATATAAGTTCATTAATAGAAGCAAGGTACCTTTAACTCTGCTTCCAGGTATTATTTTGTATGCTCCATATCTAGATTCTTTAAACTAAAAAATAATGAGGTAGAATGTGTTTTATCCATCATCACATCCCTTCCCTCTGGGGATTCTGAAAGTGTGGTTTTCCTTTTAGTTGGAGAACGACATTCCTTTCTTAAAAACACACTCCATTTTTAGCTCCCACTCAGGTAGTAGTTCCACAGAACAATGTCAAATGAACTGGTGAGGATCTTTGAAAAATCTCTTCCAGTTTGATTCCTCCCCATGCCTCATCCAGTGAATTTTCATCTGCAGGGCTCAGGAGTAATGGGAAGACCTTTAATTAGAAACCATTTCTAATTTCCTATTAGATGCACTAATATCACGGTAACTTACCAGTTGCCTTATGTGTGTGGCAGAGCTGCACCACGGCATCAGGGCTTTCTTGGGCTTACAGGAATATATGCACACATTCCCTCCCTAGATCCGAGAACAAAAATTTGATGCAGTGTTTCTTCTCTTGTCAGAGATGAGAACTTACTGAGTCTGGTACACTTTTTCCTCTGTGCCCACCCTCTGCCTTTGTGCATCTCCAGGGTTATAACCAAGACCACTCTGAGTTGACTGAGTTAATTTAATTCCGTGACCTATATGTTTCAATTGCTATCTGCATTTCTATGACTACATTTTTAGCTTAAGACTACTATCATTTATTTGATCATTCTTGATTCTCTTCTTCTGCCAGTTTCAGTACTTGCAAAGTCCCCTCATTTGTTGCTCTTAAATATGCTTTGAGTTTTGTTTTCTTTCGATCTCTGCTTCTTTGCACAGGTCCTTATCACCCCTCACTTGAACTATTTGCACTTCTACTAGTTTCCTTGCTCTCTCTAGTCTTTGTCTGGCCCACCTCCAATATCACTGCAAATGTTATCTTCAAAACAGCAACCTTATCACTCCTGGGCCAAAAACTTTCAATGGCTACATTCATCAAGGGATAAAGTCCAAACTTCTTAGGTTGATTATAGCATTAAGTCTAGTTTCTGATCTTGCCTCTTACCATTCATTAGTTACAGTCTTACTTCTTTTAGTATAGAAAGGTCAGTTTTTCTGCAATTTAGATTGGTTCTTTCATACTTACGCTGTGGTTGGCATATGCTTTTTATTTTTCTCTACTTGATCAAACCTCAGTACGTCTCCCTAGGTCTAATTCAAATATGATATTCTCCTTTTCAGAATTAGTTACCACCTTTTTTGATTCTGTAGGAGTTTGCACATACTTGGATAGAACATATTTTGCAGTCTATGGTAATCCTTTATTTATATATTTTTCATACACAGAATAATGTTGTATCTATCTTTTTATTTTCAGTGCACAGTGTCTGTCTTATAAAAAGCATTCAAGGAATGAACCTGTACAAGCTATGTGTCTGCACTTAAACCAGGAGCTCTCTAGATTCTGTTGCCAGGCCTGTTGGAAATGAATGTTACTGTGAGAACCTTATAGGGCAACTGTTGGCAGAAAAGGTTTCTTTTCTTCTCTCATTTTTTCATTTTGTTTTGAGTCAAGATTAAGTATAGATGGCTACAGTTACCCATGAAGTTAGGTGTGCCTTTGGTGTTGTGGTTGTAGGACAATATTTATTTTAATAGACTAGAATTAAGAGAAGAGAGTGTTCCAGTTTCACTGTTAGTGAATCATATATATTAGAGATAATATTTAATTTCTCATTTAAAAACTAAAGGACCTTCATAAAAAGTCAGTGCCTTGTTAGACATAATATATATACATTTAGATGTATAATGTGAGCATATTATATACATGTGCAAAAACATATGTATTCACATTCAACCATTATCACCTTACTGTTATATTTCATTATATTTATCCTCAGAAAATTAGTTATATCTAGAGGATTGAGATCTGTTTTCAACTTTTGCTGTGGTATTTACTCATGCTTCTATGCCAACAATTATAAAATAGAAACACATATTAGATGATTAACACGTAGGACACTTATAGGAATTAATATGTAGTCTATAACTTTATGGAATAACAAAATTCCATAAATTCCAAAATTCCAAAAATTACACTAAAAAAGATAAGCTTGAGATATGTCCATTAATGGCAAACAGTACATGAGACTTCATTTTGCATCTTACCGTATAGACTTTTATATTACACTGAATGTGTAACGAATATTTGCTGAATGAAGTGACAATAAAATAGAGGCAAATTTGTGATACTTTATCAGTTTTCCTTTCTTCACTATGGACTAAACCGGAGTTTAGTCTTCGGTTATATATACTGATACCAGGTAGTTGTGATTATGAATAAGAATTTATCTTTATATGTTCAAAGATCTCATTTATTATCTATGAAAATAAAGCATTTGTATATTTACAACCAAATTAGTACAAATGATATAAATAGATATAGAAAATGTAAATAGTAAGTACATAAATTATTTGTATATAACTTAAGGCTATGTAAAGTATACTGTTTAAGGTTTTGTCAGCCCTGCTCAGAAGCATTAAGTAAAACTGTATATCCAATTCTTTAATGGAGTGAGGTGGAACTCAAGAAACGTTAATCATCTTCATTGGGATTGAGTTGCTCTTACATAGTAAAGGCTTCATTGCAAGTAGGATAGAAACTGCCTGAGGACGCAGTTCCTTCTAGATGTTTTAGAGTCTTTTTCAGGAGGAGGAATAGGGTACCAACAGGTATCTTGCTGGCTTTGTTGGAGCAGCATACAAATAATTTATGCATATTTGTTCTTTGCTCTGATTATCATATAAAGCAGGCTGCCCTGATTTACCTCCAGAACCTCCTTATGGATTAGCAACATATCATCTTTAATATAAAAGAATAAATGATTGGGATTCTAACCCATCTGTTTTTCTGTATCTCCATACGAAGTTTAGTATTTCACAAGAGTGCTTAGAAATATTTAAGTTTAAATGGTTGGCCCCCACATCCTTCTCTCCTTTCCCTTTTCTGGTTTGGAGTTCCATCTCAGCAAAAAAGAGTCACACTTTGAAACAGACATAGCTCTTTCTACAATTTTTTCCACTGCAAGAAAACTGGAATGTCACAATTTGCATGTATGCAATTTTATGTTCTCATCTCCCTTTATCCAGTCAGAAAAGTTACTCCCCCACCCCGTAATACTTTTAGAATTACTGTGTAGCTTGACACTATAGCCTAGTGGGTTTTGTTTTGCTTAAATCATAAATGTAGACAGTAATAAGGAATACATATATTTAATAGTTCATACAAGAAGCAATTCTTCCAACGTAGTCCCAAATTGAATTTTTACTCTTTCAAGCTAATCCTAGAAAATGCACTCCAAGTAGCTCAGTACATTCTTGCTTTGATGACTTTATTGGCAGTAGTAGCAGTTGTATTTTGTTTAACTAAACAATTGTGTTCTTAGATAAGTAAGTTGTTTTATTCTAAAGTGATCTATTTACAAGCACTAGAACTTGGAATTTATTTTATTTCATTTTTTTTTGGAACTTGAAATTTATAATAACCCTTAATTTACTACAAAGTTGATCCAAAGAATCATTTATGCAGATTTTTGTATTTAGATTTTTTATGACACTAATCATTGGTCTACTTTCCATGAGTCTTATCTAACAATTTAGTTGATGTTCTTTTATTTTATTGGCTATTTTCTTTGAATTATTTTTATTTTTATTTTTGTTTATTTATTTATTTGGTACCAGGGATTGAACTCATGACCTAGTGCTTGCCAGGCAGGCACTTATGCCACTGAGCTAAATTTCCAGCCCCCTTGAAGTATTTTTATTATCATTAGAGAATAGAAGGTAAGTCAGTGGAAGACTAGCTCATCTCTGCTACTCCAGCTTTTTTTAGAATCTTTAGAAAAAAATGGTTGAAGGGAAGAAAGAACCACATTCATTTAAGGCTGATCGAGGTCCTCATTATCGTGGAAATTCATGAGTTTTTCTCTTATGTTTTCTTTAGTTTGCAACAAAGCTATTTCTTTGGAAATTCTTTAGTTTTCTCCCAAATTTGTTATGCAGGAATGCAGTAGCTCTAAATCAGTCTATCATATGAATAAATGTTCAGAGATAATTTACTCGGCTTCTCTTGTTGCCTTACTATACATTTAAGGTAGTTTTTTTTTTTAATAACAATTTCTGTACCATGGTTTTCATAGGTTGGATTCCAAGTTGCTATAAATTCAATCATTTGTATTTAAATATTTTCAGGAGTTTTTTCTTAGAAAATTACACTATGCACTTATCTCAATCATCGTATAAAGAGTATTTAAAATCACTTAAATATATTAAACATTGACTGAAAATTATTTACTTGATAATTTTATATTTGCCAGTAAGTTACTTTGCATAAAATAATGTTAACTGCTTCCACTTTCCTCTTAAGTTTGATATATACACAACTACATATTCAGTTTTTCAGAAACATGAATCCTGTTTTCAGAAAGGGTTTCCAAATTGCTAATTTTCAGTTTCTTTTTGTGTCATTATTAAGTAGGTAAAACAGTTTGTAACCTGACTTTTAAAACTATAAAATCACTTCACCGTTCAAAACCAAACTTTCTCAATCAAATTTTCACCTATGAACACGTACTTTATCATTTATAAACCTTTGGAATTGAAGTTCCGTATCGAGCTTTCTAGGCAACCTTCAAGATTGCTGCGTAGCTAAGGCACATTAAATTAAGTAGTGCACCACCACGTATATTCAGAATTTGCCACTGAAGGAACAGAACTTGTTCTAACTCTTGAGCAGGCCAGCTGGTTGACGGATGGGTGACAGGTGAGTGGCAGCGAGAATGCTGGTGCATGGTGGGTTGAAGGATCATGAATGTTTGAGGGTAAAGCAAGCTTGTACTCTGGGCTCTGGGTTGCTGGTTCATTCTTTGTAGTCCTGGTTGTGAAGTGATTTATGGGGGCTGTAAGGGCCATACATCACCTTCCTGGTTGGCTTTGTTGACACCTTGTCACATTCTTGTGGCCTTGTGGAATTCATTGTTCTTGTTTGAACTGATAAGAACACGAAAAAGGAAAGAAAGAGGGAAAAAAGAAACACCCAGAAAAAAAGTTTTCTTATGAAACCTTGGGAAAAGTCAAGGGGTGATATGTTGACTTGGGGCAGCAGGACTGTGGTTTCCTAAGCAGTGCCACCTCTGCATTGGCCTGTGTCTTCTGCTCAGGAAGCTTAGCTCTCGAATGTGTTGGCTTAAGTTGTATTTGTCCTCTGCAAGTAGTTTTCTTACTTCTTTTTGCTGGAGTAGTTCTGTAGCGAGGGGCTTTGGGAGAAGTAAAGGGGGACCTTCAAGATAGAATGGCTTAGAGAAGATTCCAAATGAAGGTCAAAGGATCACCAGGGAAAAGTAAAACACATGGTGACTTTTGATGTGAGCCGGCCTATTCGAAGTTCACTCTGCTGTACAGTGTGCTTTTTGGGCCTGGTGCCACACTGACCTCTCCCCTTTAATGTGTAGTGCCCCATGCTTCACTAAGGATTTTGGCAGCCTGTACACAGAGGCTGGCATTTGAGCCTAGTGCTTTGAAGATAGAAAAAAAGTTTCAGCATGGGAACTCATCAAATCACTGGCCAAAAGTTTATGTGATATATATATACATATGGTATTATTTCTCACTTCAGTAGAGCAAGTGACTAATCTGCTTATTTCTTTAGATGTCTTCTCTGATATCTTTGCCTCAAAAAAGTATAATATTCTTTTTCCATTCAAGAAAAATAATAGGTCAAATCATATATACCATATCATGGTGTTGTGAATACTCATACTTCCTTTTGTGAAATTACATATTTTCTTCAAGTGCAGCCCAACACAGACATTTCATGCACTAATATTTTCTGTCATCCTGCAATTGTTGATTGGAAGAAGAACCTATCTGCACCTCACCCAAGGGCGAGGTGTTCACCCTTTTGTTTTATTCTGTTAACAAGTTAATGTGTAATGCTGTAAATCACGTTACCTGGAAGCACCATTTACACATCCTCACTCTGAACCCCATTTTGAACGGGAGCCACTGAGAACGGTTTTCAAACTTCCTAGAAAACGTTCTCTGCAACAATGTTACACAGTGTGTCAGTATAAACATCTCTACTTGGTTTACCAAGCTTTTACTGAAGAACTGCCAAAGCAGGTGGCCAAATTCAAGAGCTGACATTTATAACACGAAGAATTATAAATGAAAGTTACCTAGTAAACATGCAATAGTAAAGCTAATAAATGTGTAACAGTCTAGAGACTGTGGTACTAAAGTAAGAAGCTCGTTTTTAGAAAACACATGCTTTCTTTTGTGTTCTGTGCCTTACTATCAAGTGATGTTTTGACTAACACTTAAAGATCCAAATACATATAATATTGCTAATAATACCGGTGGTATCAAACTTTAAACACATGTCTGTTGGAAAAAAATTTTTTTTACAAGCCCAGCTTCCTCAACTTTTTGCAGCCCTGACGAGCCTGCCAGTTGCCTTTCTCCTAGCTTGGAATCTGTTCTGGTTTCCAGAATTAGATTTACTCACAGTGTTTCACTGCTCTCTACTGGAGAATCCCAAAGCCAGGCCAGGGATCTGAGGCTAATCACTTGCAAGGAATGTAGGTGTAATGGCTCAGTTGATTAAACACTTAGCCTCTAAAATTAAACTCACCACAAGATGTATTTATGCGTTTCTACATCTCAGGTCTCAAGCTATGTGGAGGATAAAAACAGGTTTCTCAGAGAAGAGGACGAGTACAGTGAAAATGTAACACCACCCAAACGCCAAATTCTTATCTCAGATGTTGTCTTTAACAAAGATATCCTATATAATGGTCCACAGAGATTTCTCAAGTTATTTTTTCCTTCCATTTTTTTATATGGTATATTTATAACAATAACAATAACCCCCAAAAGAAAGAAAATAAAACTTCTGACCATGCTATATCAAATTTGAAACTATCTATAAAGGTTTTTTGCTTATATTTCTTTAGTATTTATGCACCTGAACGGAGAAAAAGGATCAAGACTATTTATCAAGTAAGTAGGAAATGTGTTAGGACATTTTTTTCAAAACCTCTCTATGCAAGAATAAATATTGATTTACATCTTCATTTGCATGAACACAAAACTGTACCCTAATAGATACTAAAAGCATGATTACAAAAACAAAAGCAATACATTATTTAGATGAATAATGAAAAATATATGTGTTGAGTATAAATATACATATACTTATGCATACACACACACACACACACACACACACACAAACACACACACACATTGGTGGAACCAGGAAGTTAAGCTATAGGTATAAAACATCTCCAGAGTATTTTATGTTCTTTTCAATCTGGCATCTTTTAATTTAAAAACAACTTGATGAATAGAAATCATAAAAACCCAGCCTTACAACAGCATTAAAGTGCTATTCATTCTACAGCATTCCAAGTGAATTATTGCTGTGCTGTCAAAGAAAACAAAAACATTTGGGAAAGACTGTTTATTTTACAGTGGTTGACCAAAAGTATGCAAGTGGTTATAAAAAAATGTAGACAGCTAACGATGGGAGGTGCCACTTGCACATTCTGAAATCCATTCACAAACCTTTGACACTAACTCTTGATTACTGGAGATAATACTAAGAGCAAAAGTATTTTCCAAGGGAAACCTATGCATTTTCAAAGCATTTCAGTTCACAAAAATTAATAAATGTGCTCTCCACCATCCTGTATCTCTAACATCTGTCTCCTCATTCACAGAGACTAATGGCATGAGTTTTCCCCCCAAGAAGAGCAAAGAAAGTTTTGTAGAAATATTTCTCACAAAAGTTATGGCAATGAAGTATTTCTGTGCTATGAAACTCACATTGCCCTTGATATTTAAAGATTAAAATATAAACTGTCATTGACAATATGAAGAGTTTTGCATTAAATATTTCATCTTATAGCTAGATGGGAAATTAAAGTTCCCTAAGAGGGATCTTCATAGTAGATAATAAAATGTACACTTAGAGAATATAAATAACTTGTTTAAGGTCTTCTGCATAGTACAGTAGTATGGAGGGATGAGAATAAGAAATAAGAACCTGGCATTTGTGTTGTGCTATTTTGCTTGAGAATCAGCCAACATACAGTCTGGTTTTTCCAAGTGAGTGCTTATTCAATGTTTAAGAACTTCACAATAGCTGGAGATTTAGCTCAATAGCATAAGCACCTGCCTGGCAAGTACGAGGTCGTGAGTCTCATCCCCGGAACCAAAAAAAAAAAAAAAAAAAAAAAAAGAAATTCACAATGGTGAAGATAACCTTATTCCAGGACTTTGAGTCTTGAGGTTGAATTTTCTTTTGCTTTAAAAAAAATCACCAAGTTAGGATCCATTTAACCTTTTGGCAGATCACTAAATGTTTTCGTTTGTTTTTTGAGAAATGGGAATAATGATAATTGATTATCACCAGGAGAAAGGAAAAAGTTGGTATTTCAGGCATGATCTTATCACATAAAACCGCTTAGTAAACATCAATCAGAAGTATTCATTTAAAGGAAAATGCTTTAGATTTCCTTTCTGTCTAATACAGCTTTCTGTCTAATACAGCTTGTTTTCTGGTTGGAATGTAAATTGTAGGGGAGAAAAACCCACACAGACATATCCTGGTGGTATGGGAAACTGAGACAATTGACCACCAGTGCCAGGTAGAAGCTGCACGGGCGGAAGTCTGGCTGTCCTAAAGCTCCATCTCCAGGGCGCAGAGTGTGAAAGAGGAAGCAGGAGCAGGGAGAGGAGAACTGCTTGTATCTGCACCCCTACCTTGGCAGCTCCTCCTCCTCCTCGTCTCTGAGGCTCTCCAGTCTGAGACTTTTATGTCCTGTTGGCCCAAGAGACAGTAGTCCTTTTCCACAGCTCAGTTGGTTTTGCCTCCTAAACGAAACAGCATCAGCTATTTTTCAGATGTAGTATCTGCCTTCCCTCCTTGACATCCTTGGGTGAATCACGTGCTTGCTGGCCAGGATGTGAAAGTACGACTTGGCTAAAAAACACTTAAAGGATTATGAAGCAATCTTGCTTAATAGTAGCGAAACAAAACAAAACACCACTCCAACAAATCCTCATGTGTGCTACTAAGTTGTGGAAAGATCCAGTTATGACTGGAACTGTCCTGGCCAGAGTATTGTCCTAGACCCAGAGGGAGAGGGGAAGAGAGGAAGAGGGGAAGAGGGGGAGGAAACAGAGAAACTGGCAAAGGAGAGTTTGAGTCACCCCCTCTGCCTGTGGCTGGGCTTGCTGCAAACAGCCTCGCACAGATTTGCTCCCGGCTGTTGCTAATGAGGAGCAGCCAGCAGGAGCAGCAAACTGGCGCAGGAAGCCTGCTAATCCCAGAACTGGCCTTCCACGCATGCGCGGCGA
>PVJX010000654.1:119167-225559 GCA_004027295.1 Dolichotis patagonum
AATGAGAGCCGGGCAGAGGGCAGGGCCCGCTGCCGGCTTTCTGCTGCTCCTCTGAGAATCACGCGCTGCTATTTCTGTGGCTTCTGCCAGTTGGCCCCTGCCCACCTTTTCTGTTCATACTGAAGCAGCCAAGAACGGAGGGAAAGAGGAAGCCTGGGCTGTGTTCTGGGCTGCCTGCTGCCAGAGCTGTGTCTGTAGTAGGTCCAGCCGCAAAAAACAAAACAGGGCAGAGCCCCGGGGTGGCCCCGCCAGAGCAGCTGAGCATGGAAACAAAGCAGCCCGCCCAGGGTAGCACCAGAAAGCCCTGGGATGTCAGGCTGAAAGGGAACCTGTGCTTTGCAAAGCTGGGAAACAGGGGTCTGGGGAAAGATTTGGACATAACTGGGCCGTGGATAAACGGTGCCTCCTAAGGGCCCAGCCAACCATCTGGTTGTTTAGTTTTCACAGCTTTGCCACAAACCGCATAGTAACCCCAAACAAGTTACCTAATCCATCTTGCCTCAGTTATCCCATCTGAGAAATGGGAATAGGGGCAACCCCGGTAAGAGTAGTTAAGAGACTTAGCTGGAAAACTGTAGGCAAAGCACTGGGCAGTCATTCAATAAGCCCTCCGGAGATGTTATCTAGTCTCACTTGAACAAGAAGAACTGGAGCTATAAGTGCAGTAGGAAAGATTAAGAAATTGTTCAAAAAAGCTGATCTGTTAGGGAAATTTTTCTTTGAAACAGAGCTGCTTTTTCATTAGAAGCACCCTTAAAATCAGGCCGTTGACAGGATTTTGTTCAATTTTGATGGCAAAATGTTTAATCACATGAGAGATTCTCTAGGCCTCCTTGCCAGAGGAACCCAACCTGGGTTAGGAAGCCAGTTTGTGAGCCATGGCATCGTTCTGTCCCGACTCCCTGGGTCCCTGCTTCCCCCTTAGTGAATGTGTATCTGAACCTAAGCTATGTGCTGATAGAAAACACATCCTTAAGGATAAAGAATTGTTGTAGAGGCAGTCAATAATGCTGCTTTGGAAGAAAAGTCTTCTGACCCACACTGTTGTCTCCTTAGGTCCAGGCTATGGAAGGGATAAGGAACTAAGTTTAAAACAACAGTTACTCCAAACGTGCTTTCCATCCTGTTCTGACATTAACTGGTTGTGAATCACTGAATAAAAATAATGAGAACAACAATGAGCATTTGTTTAACCCTTACTGGCTGTCAGATCTTGTGCAAAGGACGCCATGTGTGTTACCTCACTTCCTTTCCACAACAACCCATGGCATTCCCCTCCTTTTGTGATGAGAGAAGTGAGGCTTACAGAAGTTCAAGAACTTCCCAAGGTCATTCAGTTTAGTAAGTGCTGCTTGGCTCTCAGCCAGGAGCATATATCCTACCTGCTCAGGAGTCCTAATCTGAATTTAAGTTAATTTGTATGCCTTGCTGTTTTTTCACCTAGGCATTAAGGCTGAACATTATTGCCAAGACAACTTCTTTCAAAATTCCAAATATTTCCAGAAAGGCACAGTTCGTAATGAACTGTCTTGCTTTCCATGTAAATCCTGTTCTATTAAAATGAATGAGCTAGTTGTTCTTTATATATCCACGTACTGCTTGAGGGAAAAAACGCAGGAAGAGATTGAAAACTGGGAAAAATTATCTCACGTGATAGTTTAGTATACATACTTTCTGTGGGCTTTGGTAAAAATTAACATCTTTACCAAATTAACATGGTCAATTGATAATGACTGATCTATTTTTGCTGTCTTTATTTACAAGACATGCACAAAAAACTGGTACTCTCAAGGTAAGCAGTCTGAAGTGATCGACATGATGACTTTACTAAACAAAATTTCTCAGTTTTGCTAAGACTTAATGGAATTGTTTCTAAATTCTCAGTACTTACTAGTATCCTTAAAAGTGTATGACTAGGTATTTCTAGATTAATATATGCTAGTCACCACTACGTATATGACCTTTGACAATTTTTTTCTCTCTGGGCTTTGGGACCTATGCTACAGAATGGAAATGATAATGTATCTTCATAGTATCATAGAGAATTGCCAAGATCATTAAGTGAGCTAATTATGTAGAGTGATTCAAATTGTACTGGCACATGGTAAGTGCCATGTAGGTGTTAACTGATGGCATTAATCACTTGGTCTCCAAACTGTACTTAAAAAAAAGTTTCTAATAAGTTTTTAAATCCTCATAATCCTTCCAAATGATTCTATGTTTAATAACTATTCAGTAGTATAATTTGCTTCCTTCTTTCTGTCTGGTATATATACATTATATTTACACAGACCATTTGCTCTATCAAAAGATTTTCATATTCTTCATTCTTTGTCACATACGGCAAGTTGGTTTTCATTGTTTACCCCTTAGAATTGTATCTGGAGAAATTGTTTCTTTTGAACTGTGATATAATGCATGGAATTGTACTCATCAAATTTATTTACTCTTAATTAGAAATTATTTGAGATAAGCTTTTCGTCAAGATTCCTCCCTCTTCCTTCTCTCTCCTTTCTCTTGCTTCCCCCTTTCTTTTTTGATGCCCAAGAAACATGTTTTCAGTCAGTTTTGGTCATGATAATGGGATTTTAAGTGACATCACGAGATACATATTTCTTAGATACAGAAGTTTGTTATGTTCTTTTGGCTGGAAGAGACTCTTCTTCCTGAGAAATTTAGCCACAGAATGCTGGGTTGGAGTTTATTAATATCCTTGTAGATTGAAAACAAAATGTTTTCCTTCTAAGTTTTTGTTCTTTTCCATTTGGCGAACCTGGTGATTTGCCACATGAGCTAATGTGTGTCTCATTCGCTTATTTTCGTATGCACTAGAAGCCCTGGTGATATCATCTGGAATGTGTACAGTCCCTGGGAATAAAAACATGCTGGAGAGTAGCTCGCCTTGCAGCAACAGGATCACTTATGCACCTTACAGCATACTCTAGTCTCAAACTAATTTCATTTTTAAAAAATGTTTTGTAAAATAGGTTGCCAGTCATGTATGCCCTGGTCCAAATAATAACAAGAAAAGGTTTGTATACCTAATGATTAACAATTTGAGTCAGAGTTTCAAAATTATTTGATCGTGTGATCTGGCGATAGCAGATACCCTCCCTATGAAAATGTCTTCTGTTGCAGGTAAATTACTAGTTCAACCTAATAAGCAAGAGATCATATTCTTGAATTCTGTTACATATGTAGTTTTGTTGCTCTGTGTTCTCTGATCTTAAAAAATTATTGTAAGTAGCTAGTACACAGTTTTAAGAAGTCAGAATGCTGAGTGGAATTTCGAGGGACTGTTCTCATAAGACTCCCAATCTGACATTTCACTTGTGGCCCGAAGACTCTCAGACACATTTAATTCTTGCTTCTTCTCCTGGTTGGAAGCTTCTTGTATTCATCATTTATTCAGAGCTTCACGGGGAAGCATACTGGCTGAAACATAGGAGTACCTTGATTCATGAACGCAATTCTTTCCATGATTCTGGTCGCAGAATTTGTTACATCAGACTGCCACCAGAATCATGGTAAGAGTTTAATTCGTGTACCAAGGCACCACTGTGCAGCAAAGAGGTATTTAGAGAAGTAAGTGTGAATTCAAGAAGCAAACTTTTGAGTTCAAGAGAAATTTCCAGAGGGAACTTCTCAATCCATTGGCTGAGAATTCACTGGTAGTGGTTCCTTTTCCTCTGTGTTTTATCTCGAACATATTCTTGCTTTTTGAAGCCACAGTGTATCGAACTCCTTCTGTCCTGTTTTATTTATTTCCCAGTGTCCCTAATAAGTAAGGAGGACTCCCTTGAGCTATAGGTCATGAAATTCTTGGGGTCGTTAATGGCTTTGAGCTTGTGTAGAAAGCAGGGCATGTTTCTCATGGCCCAGAACTGTAGCGGGCCAGTTACCTCAATCTATTCGTTTGGCATTTAAGTAACCCCTTTTCTATAAAGAGCTCATTGTACAAATAGCCCCGACTCTGCAGTGGGTGTCATTTTGGTGAGGAATTTCAAAGGCAGTAGGATTCACTGATTTGCTGTAAGGCCAATTCAGTAAAGGCAACGAAAACTTTACTGTAGCTATTTTTTGAAGTTGTCATTCCCTGAGTCACCATATAGAAGAGGATTAGCAAACTACTTTATACAGCACTTAGAATTTATGGAATTAAAAAATCTGAAAGAACAATGGCCAGATAGTCTACAATTAAAATAATTAAATAGTGAAGAGTCTCTGGAGTTCAGTCACTAGGGTCCCTATAGTAAGAGATCTGTAGCCAATTTAGCTTACCATGAATAAGCTTTAAAAAACAATGTTTAAATTTATTATTCTAATTGTTCTTTCATTCCTTAGACTCCATGGTATTAATGTGTCTTTAGATCATCCTATTAGTTTTTCTATTAGTATTTCTTCTCAGCATCTCTCATTTACACAGACACACATGTGTGTGTATGCACACACACACACAGACCCCTACACAAACTATGAGAAACAGCAGTTAGTGTTCCTGAAGTTGTTACTGCCTTTTTCCACAACAATTTGGGGGCGCAGGATGCAGGTTGTGAGTTAAGGAGACACAGATTTTTTTTCTGTTTTCCCCTGTGATACTTTGCACAGTTACACCCCCAGGCTTCCATCCACTTTTTGAGACAGAGTCTTGCTAAGTCACTAAGTTGCCCAGACTGATCTTGAATTTGTGATACTTCTACCTTAGTTGCCCAGAGTGCTGGGATTACAGGCATACACCACCAAGCCCAGTCAGATATTTTCTTAAAGAGAAACCATTGAATAAAGCTTTGCTTACACCTTTGATTCATTGGTTCACTCCACAGATGAGCAGAGCAAGCTTACAGTATGCTACCTCCTACAACAACCATGACATTAGGACCCAGGGACGGTCCCCTTCTGGAGGAGCATCTGCCATGCTTTTTCCAATAGTGGGTGTCCACAATAGCAAGAAGGACTACGCGCTTGATATGCTTTTGAATTTTATGACCTACTCTTCCATATACACCACAATATCCAAAGTGTTAAATACTTCTTAAAAGAAATATTCATTGTACCCACTTTAACCTCTTAATCTTTTTTATTGCCTTTGTCACATAAGCTCCAGTCTCAATGGAGATATTTAAGATTTCTTTCATTTGAATTTTGGTAAGATCACTTGGTATAATTGATACAAGATTATCTTTTTATCTCAAATCACAGGAAAGATGAAGGAATTTTTTTACTACAACTCACACAAGCCTTGGGATACCATTAGCTGCCAGTATTAGTTGGCATTTTCCCCTTCTCTTTCCTAATAAGGTGACCTTAGCATTAAATTGAGGGTGCTTAGATGTGTTGTAAATGTCTACAGACAGCCTTTTATGTTACGTATATAGCCAGTGAATACATAGTAAATAAATATACACGTATATATATTTGAGATTGAAACAGATAAATATTCTAGAGAGTTTCAGTTTCAAAAATGCTAATTGAAATCTCAGCACACAAGGCTAATAAGATGTGCAACAGAATATGCTAGGTTTACAGAATGGGGAATGAATTGGGCTGTGCTTTTAAAGAGGCAGTGGGTAACTGTTGACAAATCTTAACTTGGAAATGGATTAGGTCATGAGAAAGTACATATCCAGGCTATTGTGAGAATATTTCTTTCTTGAAACAACTCAATAAGGTAGACAGTTTCATCATCTTCATTTCACTGATGCAGAAACCAAGGGATAAAGAGGTAAAGTAACCTACTAGAAAGTCAAAGGCTAATAAATGATAGAGCTAGGCACGACAAATTTGCTTAGTCAGATTGTACCACCTGTTTCTTTCTCCCCATCCCATTTATAAGACAGTCCTTGTTCTCAAAAAAAAAAAAATCCAGTTGTCTTTACACTAATTCTTATCCATTTTTCATTCATCCATCATTGTTAGAACTAATAGCTTACATGCAACAACAGCATCACCAGCTCACAGTCTAATAAAGTAACAGAGACACCTACAAATTCCTCTGGGCTTATTTCATTAGAAAAAATGCTACCAAGATGAGAGTTGCCCAAATCCTAAAAATTACTATGTTACAAAATTAGTAAGTTACAGAGTATGGGCCACTATTCAAGTATAGCACTTAAAATATTGTATTATCCCAATAAACTCTAGTAAGGCAAAGACTCTTTTCCACTTTAGTAAGGCAAAGATCCTCTATCATGTGTTCTTGTATATTCAGCCCTTAGCACAGTGCCTGAGACATAACTGATTCATAGTTTATGCTTATTGAATAAATGATAAACTAAATTAACAGGTTAAAGTTTTTTATGTCTTAAAATCTTGCTTAGAATTTCATTATACATTCTTGTGATTCGATTAATGAAAAGAACAGGAGTATCCTCTGGTATTATTCTAAATAATATATGTCTTTATTCCTGCCTATGATATAAAATTTTTGGCAGCCATATTAATAAAGTGACTCAAACTAGCTACGTATGTCATAGAAATCGACAGCATACCCTCCCCCAAACACAAACACAAAAACCCTGTTTTCAGGTAGACCACAACTCCATGACAGGTTAAATCTTTCTTAGGTTAACCTGAGATCATAATGACTATTTTACTGCTTCTGTGTATTTTTCCACATGCATGTAGCCTTTCACTCCTTCTCCTATTCACTGAAACATTCTGATGTATTTAATGTTGTCACTGTAATGTATTTAACCCCTCAAACACAGTTTTGATTCCAAACACTGCCTAACAGGCCATTTAGAAAGACTGGGATAAGCAAGCATTCCAACTCCAGAGATCTTCCTGGTGTCATGATCCATTTCTGCCTCTTAGGGGCCAGACGGTGCTAGGCGTACAAGACACTCAGCCAGAAAACTGGCAAGTCGATTAATCTGTAGTTAACCACAGCAAAAAATGAACATGAAGGAAATGCAGATGTAAGTAAGGGATAAACTTTGAGTGGTTCCATCAGTGATGATTCATGGGGTTGAACTACAATAATATTTTCCTCCATATACTCTGTCAGTTTCCATTGTGACCCTAGAGCAGCATTTGGGGGTGACTGTGAGGCTTGGGAGTGGGTGCTGTGGTCAGGGCTGTAGAAAAATGACTCCATGACTGGTAATCTGGTAAACAAACACTTTTATACACTGGTATTTTTGAAAGGAGTAAAGGGGACATTTAGGGGAACAATGAGGAGGGTGGCTTAAATATTGAAAAGCCCAAGATAGAAGAACAGTTTACTGGCTTCTTTTAGTTAGAGCTGCAGAATCGGGGCTGGCTGGGTTGACAGGAGAGACAAGGACATTAGTTAGGTTCTTAGGCTAAGCTCTGCCTCCCTTTGCTCTGTGTTTGCAGCCTGTCACTTGTCTAATAACTCGGAGTCTTGGTTTCCTGGCCCATAATGTTGATCATTTCTCAGGGAAATTAAAAGAATTTTAAGTACTCAATCCTGTGCCGTGACGATAGACACTACTACTATCCAAAATCACCAGTCCTTTTGTGGTTCACCCTCTTTTCTCTGAAGCGTCTCTGCTCCCTCTCTCAGGAGACTTTTAAGTCCCCCCTCTTGGCCGCTTCATCAACTCAGCGATGCAGTGTTTACAATAGTGTACCTCCTGGTTCCCTCACTGGTGAATCTGGAGCCAGTGCTCTGCCTCTGACACAGTGATGGTCTTGGCTAGAGGACAGAGGCTGCTGGCAGAGACCTGCAAGGGAGCGCACCGTGGTAGCAGCATAAAAGAATTTGGCAAGAAGGTGCTCGTCACATGATTGTGATTCATACTGTGCTCTTAAAATGTGGCAGGAGGGCTGGGAGAGGTTTTTCATGCCAGCACACAGAGAGCGGAGACACTAATTTTCAAACATCACATTCTTTTTATAGTACAGGCATGCCTCACAGGGAAAATATTGAACTTGGCCTGCCAGCACCACAAGAGTCGTCTCACTGTGATTTTATTACTTGAGTCACTCCCTGAATCAGATACTAGCTGCATGGAGGAAGTCTTCTATTAGGGATGCTTTGAAACTGTGTTTTTAATTAATTAACACCAACTGTGGGCTGGTTTTTCATTTACTCCTAGCTACTCTTTTTTTTTTCTCTTGCCTACAACTTTTGAGACATTTCCTTAAAGTCTCAGCTGAATCATTTTTAAGTATCTAAGTGAAAGAGTCAACTGTGTTGGGTGAACAAAGCAAGGGAAGTCTTCAAAGTAGAATTCATCACCTTGGAATGAATCTGATAAAGGAGAAGTCGTAGTCAGGGAGAAGATCTCTGAAAGTCCGGCATAACGCTTTTCTGATCCCTTCAGCAATCCTCAATCCATTCATCCTGTTGCTAAAACGTAAAACTAGAGCTGGCCAGCTGTTGGGAAAAGTCCTCGATTTTATTTCAACCAAATGGTGCTGCCTCCTGGGGCTGGAAGGAGGCTGACTTCAAGCACAATTATAAATGTGTAGCTCTTTCGAATGGCGGAAACCTACAAAATGGCCTTGATTCACAGGGCCCCTTTGGCTCAAAGGCTCTCTGCTTCCTGTGTGCCATAAATCTGTATCTGCATCAAAAAGTGTAAAGACTGCAGTGTATGGAAGTCCTTCTTCCTCTGCAAGTGTGTCTATGACAGATTTATACTGATGGCTGGACCGCACCCCGGTCACAGACTCCTATTATAGTCATGCCCCACTGACTCAGCCCCCATTTCCTGTTGAAGGTGAGACCGGGTCCTGCATGAAGGAGAGTGAAATTACATCTCAACTGCTTAATTGCTGTTAATACAGGAGGACCTTCAAGGGCCATAGCAAGACCCGCTTTGTTCATAGCAACTTTGACTGTCTTTTCTCAAGGTGTGGTCATGCTAAAATCCTAGGCATTTAGTTTCATGACAAGAGTCTGCCATGACAGGGTACTCCAGAATTCAGCACTGTATGAGCAGAGACCAAATGATTGCACTTGAAAAGAACAGATAACCTCTTTGGTTATAATTGTGTTTCTTCAACATTTTATTTTCTGAGAGTATACATTTACAATGTGAAAAATGATTGTTTAAAATGAATAACATTACACCAAGTGTGGTGGTGCCTTCCTATAATCCCAGGTCTCAGCAGGCAGAGGCAGAAGAATCACTGTGAATTTGAGGCCACCCTGGGCTACACAGTGAGTTCAAGGCCAGCCTAAAATACATAGCAAGAAGCCGCCTTAAAAAAAAAGGGTAACATTACATTCACTTAGATAGTGTGTTTTGTTTTTTTTTTTTCCTTTGAGATTTTTATTCTTAACAATATAGCAGGGTTTTTCAGTCCCAATAGTTTCTAAGGATGTTCTGTTTGGCACCCACTATCATGATGAGACCTAACTTGGGAGTCATGGGGAAACAATACCCAGAAGTAAGTCATGGCTGTAGTTTTAAGCATTAAGTAACAAAAATTTAATGCCTCTAGTTTTGCAGGGTGAAGATCAAAAGGCAAACAGAGTAGTTTGAATCTTCTAAGAGGGAGTGAGATTGATGTTTGGCTTTGCATGCTATAGTCCAGTCTTTCCAGTGTAGCTTTCCATACCATGTTCATTTTTGCTGAGTATTAAAAAATGTTACTATCTGAAGTGCAGTGTCCATGGTGGTATTTTTTTATTCACATGTTTAGCTTGTAGTACTATGAAGAAATATTGGTGTACAAAAATTTACATAGCTAAGAGTTGATACTGTTTTTACATTTGTCTCTTTCCATTTCCATGTGAGCTGGATATCTATCTCTAGTGTTTGTATTATATCCACTGCATTTCTTTTAACATGTTAAGATCTCTGGTTTAAATAGAAAATCAGATTGCAATTTGAAAAACTCAATTTTAGGACTCTACCAGATGCTGGGTTTGTGAAAGAGGCCCTGGTAAATGAAAATTGTGTGTATGTGTGTGGTTTATTTTATTGGCACTGCATGTTTCTTAGATGATCCATTTTCCAAGTTCATTCTTATCTTTTGGAAGATGTTTTCAGGATTTATGCATTTGGCAAGATTTCAGAGAACTCTACAGTGGTGGAGAGGAACTCTCCATTTATAGAGAATCCTGAATCAGGGTCATTGAGAGCATTTACCTCATTCTGTGCTTAAATTTATTCCTGTTGTAGACATTTCTTTCAAATGGATTTTTTTACATTACATTGGCAAAACTAAGCATTTTGTTCATAAAAGCACTATAATAATAAAGTTTTTTCAGTCCAGACAAAAGGAAATTTGCAAAATGCATCAGGAAAGTATGTCGATTGTTTTTCAAGCCATCATGCTGAAAAAGTATTGTATTCATTAGTGCTTGTAAAACTGTATATTTAATGATGCAAAAGCAAAACTGACCTCTCCATTTTGGTGCACAGATGTATAAACTTTATGGGAGTACACCCCCAGGTAGAGACTTATTGGAGTAACTCTTAGAAAGGGCAAGGTTGGCCGTAAACAGTGATGCAATAACTCCATAATTATGTATGCTCAATTATTTGGAAGTGAAGTCTGGGAGAAGTGTTTTATATGGTTATATGGGCACACAAGAAGTGAGTACAGAGAAACACAGCCCAAAGGTTTGCATTTGTTGTATATACCTCAAATAGCACCCTAGTACAGCTTTCTAATGTAAATCCACTGGTACCAGTAAAATGACATTTAAAACAAATAGTAAAATGAACAACATTTGCAAAGCAGTAAAGACACCACCTTTGTAACCACTTTACTACAGTTTTGAAAAATGTTAGTGAATAGCTCTCCAAAGATGCAAATAAATAATATTTTATTAGATTTCAGTCCAGGAGAAAGGGGAGGAAAACCTTCAACTAGAATTACATGATTATTACTTTGCTTCTCCCTCAACGCAGCAAACATTAAAATGGAACATAAAATAAGTCTGTAACAAGATTTATGAGGAAAGGTATTACACTTAGGGGCACATTGTGCAGAAAAGTCATTAAAATTGTTTGGGCCTTAGAAAGGGAAGAAAAAAACCTTTTGAGAAAAATGAGAAACTCAGATGTACCAAATGCCTTGCTGATGACTACCTAAGCCTTTAGGTTTTAAAAAGCTATTGTACCTTAACGTTCTGCTTCAGCCTCTCCTATGTGGCTTTTTCTTACCATGCAAAACTGAAAGATGTTTTCTTTAGGAAACCACACTAAAGGCAATTAGAGTAAGCCTAGCATTCCTTTAGTGCACTCTAGCAGCTAGGTAGCTATTGTATGGAAAACATAATTGTCATATTTGCCTTATATTAGTGAGGACGTTCCAACCACCATATATTGCTCTTATATACACACGTAGATAAAAATGAAGCTTGCTACTACCTAAGGTTCCTACATCCTATCTTCCCGTCTTTGTCTTATTTAGCCAGCTTAGCCAGTTTTCTTTCTGGTTGGTTGTATGCATGTTTGGATAATAGTGATAGCTCAGCATTTTCTTTATGCTTTGTTCTGGTCCGAGGCTGATAAATACACTCAGTTTGGTATTGTATGCTTCCTTCCTTCCTTGCCTGATACTTTCGTGTTGTGCTAAATCTCACTTTATTCTGTTAGTAAGGTTGAGATTAATGAGTATGTATGTGTGTGTGAATGTGTCCATGCATGCTGCGTGTACGTGTGTGTGTGTGTTCTTATCAGTAAAGTTTTAACTTTCACTTACTGTTTAACCAGGAAACTCAACAGGACAAAGGAAATCTGACTAAAACTATATTCCAGTTGAGAATCTCCAAAGTATGTAGTACTAGAAAATGGTGATTGGATAGAGTTCCATTGTTCATCTTTATCAGTATGATAGTTTTTGGAATTTTTGAAAGGAATGCTTCAAGGAGGTCTTTGAAAACCATTTTCTTCAAATGTTCATTGCATCTAAGATCCCATTTTTGTCCCTTTATTTGCTCCAGAATACCGCCAGACTGCCAACAAAGAAGGGCCTGTGCTCCCAGGAATTTTCTGCATTCCTCTCTGGAGTAGGCATTTTTCTCAGCTACAAAGGCCCTTTGGCGAATTCCCTCTAATCATTGGATTTACCCTGGGCTCTGATAGGTGCCATTCATGGAGTTGGTCTGCTGTTTGATGGGGCTGAGGCATTAATGGGATCTTTTCATGATAAACAAAACTGGGTAACATTACCAGAAGGATCACAAGGCTGCTGTTGTCAGGAGGTGTGTTGCTTTCTCTTTCTCTTTCTACTTCTTTTTCTTTTTTCTTTTTAGTTCTTTCCTCCCTTTTCTTTTTATGAATGTACATTTTTGTGTGCCTGTGCAACACAGCCATTTCTAGAAGCAGATCTTCTGACCTTTGCTGCTACTCAAAAGTCAGTGGCCAATTGCAGGCCTTTTTTGGACATAAGAGAATTCTATCACCTGATTTGCAGCTCCACAGCCTGTGGCAGTTCTGTGTTTTCCTAATGAATAAAAGTTGAAGGAAGTCTGATTTGGAAATCATTCTTATATGCCGACATTTAATTACCAAAAGCATCCAGCAGTTGAGATGAATGAGTTTGTGGGAATAATCACTTAACACAACAATCTGACTTCATAAGGCTGCTCTGCCTACTACATCTCTGGCTGTGTTATCAACAGCAGACTTGATGGGCAAGTCAGTCAGTGTTGTTGCTATATCCTACTTGGTTCTAAGAAGAATGCGAAACTAGTTAGCTGAAACATGGTACCTGCAATAGCAAAGAAGTGAGAAGTACTCTTGAGATATTTTAGGTGACCTTACACACTAGACAACATATGACCAGTTCTATTTTATACATTTCTGAGCCATTTGTAGAGAAAATTTCCTAAGTGAAAACCTCCGTGATGGAACTTGGGAATAAATAGTGTTTTAGATATCGTAATACAAATATTCTGATTATTTTCGGTGGATTTACTTACATTTCATCATAATACTTGGGTTTAGACAGAAGGGCCAAAAAAGAGTAATGACCCAGAAGAAAGAAAGTGCACACTACAGTGTTTAAAAATTCAAAAAGAATGTTAAGTCCAAGGGTGTGGATTAATGATTATTTCTCTGGAAGACATAAGAAGTTAAATGACTCACCCATGGAAAAAGATAGCATGTCATCTTCATGTTCCCAAAGCAGCTAAGCCTAATTCTCCACTTTAATTCTAATGTGACTTGCTTACTTGTGGGAATTTCGTTGTGAATCTCAGTCTTTTCACAGATAACAAACATGATACCAGGCTTCTTTCCCTGCCAAGGTGCGCTGATGCTGTTTAATAGAGTCGTCCTAAATACCAGACTCAGTAAGGTTTTAAGCATACAAGTGCTGTAAGTTCAGGAGTAAAAGAGTGACAGCAAGGCCAGAAATCACTGGTAGAGCACTGATTTATGAGAAAATTGGGTTACAGGGAAGGGATAGTGCTAAAAAGCAATGGATTCAGCTCTGTCTGGAAAATTGCATTGGTTGTGTTCTTCCCATTCTGCCTTCTTGTGAGTTTCTAACTCATGCTTCCAAACATGAAAAAAGTTCAGTCAAATATCTGAATGTTTCCAAACATTCTTACATTTCATAACTTTTAGTTTATGACACATCTGGGAGCAAGTTCTTTCCAATGTTTATCTGTTCTCTATAGTATCTATATTTAACTTTTCCCCCCTATAATGACTTCTGATCTCCTACTGTTCCCTGCTTAGAATTCACTGCATTTTCTTCATTAGCCTTCTTCTTTATCACAGATCACATACATTTTGGAAAAATCTGCCTCATGATATGATAATCACAGCATGTTTTCTGAATTTCAGGAGGCTGGAATAGAGGAAAATATGAGTTTGAATTTATCTTTGGACCAGAATAATTCTGGCCTAAGGAATTAAATGGAGATTTTTTTAGCCATATTTCTGAATGCAGATTAAGGAAAAAGCCTAATTTACTAAGGATTGTTCTCTGCATTATAAATATTTTACCATGGAATATACATTTTTCTTCTGAAGCAGCAAGTGACTATTTCCAAGATTATGTTATTTTAGTGATATTTAGAGATTTTTAATCTATAAAGTTTTCATTTTAATTTACAAATATCCCATTGTACTTTAAGAAAACTGATGTCTCCAGTTCCAACATGAATTCATCTATCCCATTTATCTACCAACACATTTGTTAACTAAGTAATGTGTTTCCTGGCACGTGAGGGTTTTGTTTTATTTTGTTTTGTTTTTTTCATGCAGAGGAGTACATTTCTACCATGAATTATGACATTAATGCAGCTAAGCAGGGAATTAAACAAAAAATAAAATCAAAAGATGGAAATATTTTGTGTTTTTCAAAGTCTTAACTTATAAGGTAATTACTTCATTATTTCAGATTATTTTATATATGTGATATAATTAATTTTTTTGTAATTACTCTTAGAAAATTAGGTCACATTACCTCTGCAGATAATAAAGTGATTTTTTAAAAATTGAAGTCTCCTTGGATTATTTTTGTCATTGCTAGCTCCTTTTAGAAAGGATATGCTAAATGAAATAAATCTGACACAGCAGGTTAAACGTTTCATCGTTTGTCTTATATGAGAAAACCAAAGTATAATTTAAAGAGCAAAGCAAAAGACAGATGATAGGAAACAGGGAGATAAGACTTTGGAGATAGGGATGGAATGTGGGGTTGAGGGAGATGAGGAAGGAAGGAACGGGAAGGAGATATGAAAAGGATGAAGATGCAGTCTGTATATGTACCAATTCCCCATGATGATGCACCTCTTATGTATCACAACCATATACTAATAAAAATACTTCTTAAAAAGTCTGTCTATACTCTTAAACAGCCATATTGCATTCTCAACTCATATAGAATGGGTTTGTTTGAAAGTATTAAACCATGTATGACTCAATACCACACTGCTACTTTCCTGTGGGTCCAGTTTAGTTCTCACCCCCAGGGTATGGACAGGTTCTCCTTTCCTAAAATCCTTAACAGGGCATTAACATGCAAGGTAAGATTTGTCCTTGTGTAGAGCTTATCAGACCAGAATCTCGAGCACAATTCAGGTAGGAACCAGAAAAGCATCATTAACTTTTCATTTTATGATAGTAGACACAGCAAGCTTACAGTAGGTACTGGTCAAGGACCAGCTGTGTCAAAGGGCACTGACCACCACTGTGCACAATAGTAATGCACAGAGCAGGGCTCGGGGACGACAATAACCAGTTTACTTATCCCTGTTCTCAGAAAGACAAAAGAACAAAATCAACCCAATTTTTGTGGTAGGATCACTAGCCATTTTTTAAGAGTCACTAAATTTACTTATTTACCAAGAAAACAAAATAAGCTGAAATGAGCCAAAGTTTATAAGGGAAATTTTGTAGTGTACTGGATTCAGCATAGAGCCAATTACTAAATTTTCAGGAATTTCGTGAGCTGACTGCCAAACATGGCCATTATTAAAATCCACGTGTGTAAATTTATAATTAAATAAGGTATGCTAAAAACAAGGCTCACTGTTTCAGAGGACATACCCAAAGCTCATGGTTCCCAGTTTGTTTTAAATTTTACTATTATTTACGCTATTGAGATTATTTTTTTTATTGTATCTGTATAGTGAAAATTCTCCACAACAGCCTGTTATTCCCATGTCTTTCAAATCATGTTTAATGACTTACTAGGAGCTTGAAATTGGCCATAGTGAGAACATTCACTGCACAGAAATTGGCAAGAGCTACAAGTTAGGCTTGACATATTGATATGATGCTTGTTAGACTTGTGAAAGTTATTGAGAACGCTTTTATAATGCAGATTAATTTAGATATTGTATTCATACTCTTTACCTTGTGAATTGGAAGAGATAGTATTTGAGTGTTCAAAAATTCTCTTGCAGTTCAGAAAAGAGGCACTCACCTTGATTAATGAGTAAAGTTCTGTCTTCACTTCTTCACTTTAGTCATACTCATAAAATATAAGCAAAAATATCAGCCAGTATTCATGTTGGGATGAACTCATTTGTTAATGGCATGAGCTGTTTCTTTGCAAGAATGAATATTAATCAAACATTCTGTTTGTGGTCTACTATTATTGTCATTGGTGATAAAATTTTAAAATTTGGTAGTAAATTTCACAAGAAATAGTGGCACTGAAGTTGCAGATGTATAGAATATATAAACAGTTGTATATTTGATTTGTAATTACTTATATATTCTTCTATCACAAAACTTACAATAAACTTGTGACTATATACATATGAGCATGCACATTTTTTTTCCTAAAATGACAGTGGAAACCTTATGACCTGAAACCATAAATCTTCCACAGTTTTCTCTGAGCTCTATTTTTGGGTCCTTGCTATTCAAAGGACACCAGCAGAACATTTCAAACAAAATAAAAAACATGCATATGTGTGCACACACAAAAACTCAAGAAAGAGAAGCCATTTTTATCAAAACCATTTTGTTTTCAATACGTAATTGAAGTATTTCTATTTGAATTATACTAAAGTATATAGAAACTAAGTCTTCTGTATGATTATAGTATTTTTTTAGTTATAGTCAAAATTGATGATGCTAAGTTACTTTTCATTTTATAAAAACCAGAATTACTTTTATCATTAGTTTTTTGTTTGTTTGTTTGTTTGGTTCATTTTTGGTATCTGGAATTGAACTGTGGACCTTGTCTTCCCAAGCAGACGCTTACACTGCTGAGCTATATCCCTACCCCCAAACTTTAGTTATTTTTGAGAACCAGCTATCTACCACCAAACTTTGTCCTTGGCTCTGCATAAGTATAAGATTTGGTCCTTATTTTCTAGATTAAGCTCAGATATTTGTTCATAATATGGATCAACCCATTTTAAAGTTCTTTTTTCATTCATATAGCAAAAGAAAATAGCTAACTTCAATTCCTTAAGAAAAATATGAATTTGTAAATACTGATAATAGTCTGAATTTGTCTTCCATGGAAAGGTAATACTAAACCAAAAGTACCTAATATTTGTTATATGCTACATTCTTCCTCAAAACTAATCTTTTAGTTAACACTGTGAGTTAGGTTCTAATATCTCCATTTTACAGAAAAATGAGACATTTTACACAAAATCATGCTGTTACTAGATGCTGGATAAGGAATTCAATTTTGAGTCTGACTCAAAAATTCTCTGTCTTGAAATTTTTTTTGCCCTAAGAGACCCTGAGGAAAAAAGGAAACAAACAACAATTCTATTCCTTTTTATATTATCACTAAACATACACTGGGCCTAGGGAAATACTTTTCAACAAGTGTGAGAATAAAATTAAGTGACAGCTGGATAGCCAGATCCATTTTCTGCAGTACATATCACACTATGAGAAAACAGCTGCCCAGAAATGATGAAACAGAACAGGCAACAGTATGTTTTCTTATCCTTTATATTCAAAAGAAAGTACAGAACCATAGTCTCATCCTGTTAGTTACCTCTGATACAACCAAAATTTTGACCTAAGGATACTTCAAAATTTAATATATTAAACTCACAGTGTGTTTTTTAACATGACTCCCATTTCTCCACTCATGTCTTATACAAAATGGCAGAGTGGTACTTGCCAGTATTCCGAAATTGTGTATCTAGACTCTGTAAGAGTTTAATAGTTATAGAAATGAGGTAGTGTGATTAGAAAGAAAATAAAACAAGCTGAAGTCTATTATAAAAGGCGGAAGAAAAAATACATTATTATAAATATTAGATCAAGGATATACATACTTGGCTGTGTGTATGTGTGTATTTCTTTTGTTAAAAATGTACTAGGATATGAGCTATCATAGAGAATACCAATACCTTTATTTTTCATGCGTGTATGTAAGTATACAGTATGTGGTCAGCGTATGCTGAAAAATAAAGCGAAACGTAAGATTTTTTAAATTATTGACTGATTTGTGAAGTAACAAATTGCAAACTAGTAAGAAATTCTGGAGATAAGCAGGTACTCACAGTAAAAATGATTTGAGTAGAGAAAGAAAATTCTTTTGGGCAAGGCTAGGACTGCATTCATGAGCAGAACACACATACTGATATGGGGTGGGGGCTCAGGGCAAAGCAAGGATTCCTAGTTAACAGGGCCACTGTAAAAAAAGGATCCAATTTAAAAGGTTTGAGGTGTTACAGTGAATATTTATTTAGGTTAAACATTAGCAAAATGTTTCTGACAGCCCCGTCAAACACTGTATTGGTGGACCCGGAGGTAGTTGGTGCTCCTTCATCTCAAGAAAGAATATGGATTCAATCCCAGAATGCATGAACCCACAGTTATAGCACATCTTTGGATTTCGTGATTAGTGAAATACAGACTTCAGTGGATAATTATCAGGTCACAGGCAGTGTTCATTTTTGTTAATGGAATAAAATAAGACTCAATACTGACAGATTTACATTCATGCTGGCTACCTACAGCAGCTGGATTTTTCTAGTGGAAATGAAGAGGAAATGTTTTATTTGGGGGAGGTGGAGTTACATTTGCCAGTAATAGTAAATAATAAAACTGGTCCCATTCTGTAGTGATAATGTCAAGCAAAAATGGTATCTTTAATGTGTAATTTGCAAAGTACCACTTAATCACCTTGAAGTTTAAATCACTAGCTCTTTTTTCCAGAGCACTCTGGGAAAAGGAGTATCAGCAGATTTGCCTAAGATCATAAAATCTATGAGTTGAGAGGCTAGGACCGCAGCTTGCATCCAGTTGGCTCATTGTGCTCGGCGATCAAAGCATTGTAAACAATATAACTATTTCTAGGTTACAGATTCATCTGTCAATTGAAACTGCAGAACAATTTAGTTTTAAACTATTCTTAATTATCAGGCACTGTACAATTATCAAGAAATTTTTTAACATACAATTGTGGCATATTCTAATTTTCCACATTATAAAGCATCCAGAATCAAGATAACAGTGCAAGCCAACTTTTCAAATTCCTGAACAGATTTTTGTTGCAAGCTTACAGTTAAAGGATTACTATTTTAAATGAATAAAACAAAGTGCATGTAGAATGGTTCTGGTATGCCCAACTAGTTAGTCAAATGATGTTATCTATTAAATGATTCAGTTATTTTGCTATTTTAAGGATTAAATTATCTGCTGTTTGATGGTAGTAACTACATATGGTAAAATTCCTAGATATCTTGAATGTATATGACTCTATAGCCAAGTCGATTTTTGAAAGTAAAAAGCCATTATTATTAATCTTTGAAATGTTGCCTCCTAATCTTTGTTTCTTAGAGGCTTGGCTTTCTTATTTAGGGAGCAGATTAGAGTAAATTGACTTTATCACTTATATGTATATATAATAAATATTAAAATGAGATTTATAATATATATTAGCAATACTGATGTGTTCAGTTAATCAGAGTTGCTATTATTATTAGTCAGGTTGGCTGAACACCGTCTATTTCTCATGCTCCAGCCTATTTGCTTTTGCTAACCTTTTTAAAAGCTTCTTCAATGGATTTTGGTACTAATTCTTCTGGGTTGGTGGGATGGAATCCTTACCAGTACTTCAATACATTGCTTATTCATTATTACAATTTTCTAAGTTGAGTATAAATAAAAACAAATTTATAATTTTAAAAAATTCATTTCAAAATCCTGTGTTGGGTACTACTTGGATTGCACAGGATATCAACCCCTGACTACACTTGTTCTGAGAATAGCCAGGCAGTGTTGGTAATATTCACATACATGCCTGTCGCTGTTTATATCTGGTGCTTTTCTACATGTTTATGCCTATATATGGAATAATTTTCTTTTAAAATATTTTCTTGAATATTTCATAAATGAACAAGGAATAAAATGAATGGTTTTTCCCCCCTTACCCCAACTTCCAGGGAAAGTCCAAATTAATATTGTAGTACAATTTTTTTCATATATGAAGTATAGAATTTTTAAAAAACTGTGTGTGTCTCTCAGGAAACTTGGATTACTCCTCATAGAGATCTTTCTATTTGGCTTACTACATGTCACATTTTATTGTGAGCATTTCCCATGCCATTAGATATTCCTCTAAGGAAGCGTAATAGAGCAGCAATAGCTCACTTAAAACAGTGAACAAGCTGCATTAAAACCCTGCCAGAACCTTCCAAAGAGCTGATGCTATGAATACCAATCATAGCTTAGTTGCTGTTCCATATGTTAATTTAATTTGACAGAGTAAGAGTCTTTGAAGTCCTAATTCTCTTTTGCATCCAATAAACCAGTTTTTATAGTGCCTGAACTTTTAGACATCAGCCTGCAGCTAAACTCATGTCGGGAAGTTGCCATGAGGTCACATGTAACAATGGCTGGAGGGAGTGTTCCTTTGGAAATCTTGTGAGAGAGGTGAGGGGCTGTCAGGGGTCACTTGGGGGGTCAGCGCCTCTGATGATAGCATCTTAAGGGCATCCAGATTTGTTGCTTTTCTGTGTGAGTTCTTGGAAGATAATTCCTACAGAAGTGAGTCTGCAGAAGCTCAGCAAAGTTCATAAGTGTTTATATACATGTTTGTGCTTATTAGTGAGTGGGCTTTGTGGCTTTTGAAGAGAAAAGCTCAGCAGAACTGCCTCTGATACGTGGTTTTGCTTCCCACACTTCAGCAAGATGGCAACTCTGTATAGTCTTCCCCATGATCAACCTAGATTCGGAGTTGTTAGTTGGTTCAACTCATAGAATGTTGTATGCAGAAACTTTTGTTAAATACTGATTAGAGTGAGTGGCAGAGGGGGAAAAGGCAAAGAAAAGAAAGCCAAAACAAAGGTTAAAAAAAGACAAAATTATGCTGAACACTAAGTTCTCCAAAGTAAGGATTTTAAGTTTTCTTTTGCTATTCATTAGATTGTAAGTTATTTGAGGGCAGAAAACCTGCATATAAGACATTACAAGCTTAGAAGCAGAGTGCCTGCTGATTGTCCTAGTGGTTCAACACTAACTTTATTGTCTTGATTGCTGTGAACATTAAAGTTAAGACCTTGTCGCATTAAATTTCTTTCATAATTACTAATCACCTACCAGAGACTAGACCTTGTCTAAGGTTAACATTGCTTCGCAGATAAACGGTCAGTCTCTGTAGATGGAAATGAGTGGAGAATAAGCACGTATGTTCTTATTTCAATAAAATGTAAAACACTGAGAGTTCTCAGTCTCACTTCATTTGTCCCAACTTGGGATATCACTCAGCAATTAATAGTACAGAGAAAAATGACAGAAATTGAAAGAGGAGTGTATGCCCTCCTTGGAAGCACCTGAAAGGCTTGTACTTTGGGGGAGTTCTTCATTAATAACAGTGATTTGGGAATAGAGAGCAGAAAGATGGAGTGGCCACTTAAGAGGCATACAAGCCAACATTAAGGGAAATTGGTCATTAACGGGAAATTATTGGACAAGTGCTTAATTTTCCAGTAAAGGGGTTTCTAGGTAACAATCTTGTTGTGACTGAGTGGTTCTGGGAAGTGGTAGACATGGGATTAAGCAGCTGCACTGGATAGTAATGATGTAATTGGGTTTCCAACATAATTTCCAGTCTTTCTACCGCTGGGTGGTATCAACTACTATATGACCTAAGTTCCATTTTGGCAGTTCATTTCAGCTTGGACCGTCACTTTTCAGTCTTTACAAAGGTAGCTTGACTGCCCGTATGCCACATTACTCAATTCTTACTCTCTTAAATGAAATTGATACCATATCTAGAGTCTGTCAATTAGGAATGTAGAGGAAATGAAATATTCTACTTTATGGAGAAAAAAGTCCAAATTAGACAGTCAAATAGGCCAAGAATTTGTCTCAGATTTGGTATAATGTTGGAGTCGCTTGCCTTATTTTTATGATGAATTACAGTGCAATATAAAACACTCCTTGGATTACCTTTAGCTGACTTTCAAGCAGCAGTCGCGTACAAATGGCAGCCTGTATGCAGCCAGGCTCTCCCATCTTCCAGGAACAGTGGGCATGCGTCCAGTTGGGGATATCCCCCACACACATTGTGGTTTTATTCTTCAGTCTCTGTGTGTATTCTTGGCAGTTGTTAACCCGTACATTCCAACATCTCTTCTCCTTAAAGTCTTGTTCTCTTTTCTTCGTCTTCCCCTTCTCCATATCCCTTCTTTTCTTTCCTTTGTCTTTCTCTTTATTGTTACCCACTTTACATTTTAATGTAAGTTAAACTAGACCCCAGGTGTTGCTGGGAAGTGGAGTTAGGGTGCCTGTTCATCACCCATCCACTGCATGACTCTATCACAGGGGGCGCTGTGTCCTGATCTTTTGCTTACACACCTACAGTATTTCTACCTGGTAGAGGCTTTCATTTTTAGCAACTTTCCAGGGACCTAATGGGGACTTAATAAATACTCATGGTTTTAGTTGACATAATCTCAATAAGAAAGTTGATTTTGCTATCCAGATAGTCAATTTAGAAACAGACTTGTTTCTAAGTTTCTTCTGCAGGTTGAGGGCTTCCTGCAACATGCTCAAACTATAGCAAAAGGCTTTTTGTTACAAAACTATAATCTTGATGTACTTTGGCCCCACCTGAATTCCACTGTAATTGCCTTTACGACATATATCCTGCTATCATCTTAAAAAGGTTTAGTTCTAGACACATCCGCTGGCAGAGTATTTGTTTTGCCTTCTTTTGTAGGAAACTGTAGCTTAGCACACTTAGTCTGTCTGACTTTAATTTTTCTTGTTTTTAACTGTTGATCTAATTTTTTTAAAAAGAAGCAAATCAATAGATTAGCTTTAATTTGTTTGTATTATACTCAATATTCACATGTTAGCAATTAAATAATTTTAACAACAGAAAGTACATCTAAATTTTCTACTGTTTGCATGTAAACACCATATGTAGGAGCCACAGTACTTTCAAAAGTGCACATCAAAGTAATTGTTTTGCCTGGCGCCAGTACAAATTTCTGCTGGGACCTGCCCCATTTAATATAAATTATATTACCTGTGGAATTTAAGAGGATGTAAGGTGTAGCATGCCTTGCAGGCAGGAAATTTAAACTATGGGTTGCTTTTTTTTCTTTCAATCTCTGGTTTGTTCTTGTAATGTGGAATATTTAGCATCTCTAATTTTCTATTTAATCTTTTTACAGGCATATTTTGTAGTTTGCTTTCATACCAAAAATAATTTCAAAAATCCTCATTCTCAGGCTAAATTAAGAATGAAATATTTGAGGGTACCTAGGTATTAAACTTGTTACCTAACTAATGATGAAGTGAGTATAACATGTCAGTATCTTAATGAGTCCATAGGAAAAAAAGACAAAGAAAAAGGGCCTTTGATTTAATTTGATCAAAACATCCTGCTTCAAACCTGCTGTCATGTCTATGTTTTGCTATGGACATGACTGCAAGAGTAGAACATACATAAGCAGAAATATGTAGACATAGCCTTGCCTTGCTAAATCCATTCAACATAGTTTTATACCTCGTTTCTAGGATCAACATGTTAGACTTTAAATGTTTTCAGACACACATTGAAAGTCAAGCTTCTGGTGGAGTGCGCCAGCCTTCACTCCCTTTATTCTTCCAGCTATAGCCCTGATGGCCAGTGGTCAGCCTACTGGCTCATGAGGTCATTTGACATCAGAATGCCACACACGTCATCTTGGATACTGAATGCGTGAAAGAAGTACTTTCACCAGGACAAAAAAAAAAAACATAAATAAAGCTAACAGCACAAAAAATGAGAGTATATTGAAAAGAAGGAGAGAGGACAGAAGGATCTAAGATCTGAGACTGGATCTAAGATCAAAAAATAAAAAGGATGCTCCTGTCCAGAGCATTCTTGTGTTCAGAGCATTCTTACACACAGTCATATGCAACCACAGTGTGAAAAAATGTTCTCCTAGAGCTAGGGAAAAAAAGTTTCGTTCCCTGCTCCCGGTGGGAGGAAGGGGCCTCTGAGCATTCTCTCCAGTCACTGAAGGTTCTCTTAAGTCCCTGTTACCAGGGACAGACACTTTCTCCAGAACTTTCCATGTCTGAAATAATTACCACTGACCGAGGCACTATGTTAGCTCTTTTTTAAATTTTACTTAAAATATTTACATCTTACTCAATCTTTCCAGCTGTAAGATAGATACTATTTTACCCCAATTTTATAGATTTTTTTTTTTAAATCAGTGCCAGGGATCGAACTCATGACTGCCTGCTTGCAAGGCAGGCACTTATGCCACTGAGCTAAATCCCCAGCCTCAATTTTATAGGTTATTGAAGATGTTGCCTCTTAAATCATGAACACAAACATGCGTCATTGCTTTTTCTATGCATGACTGCTGTTTTCCCTACATACCAGCATGTATATTGGTTTCTTGATTTTCTGTGGTCATTGATTTTCATGACTATCTTCAGGTAGGAATTTGGGTACCCAATCCTGGGCCTTTTGTTTGTTTGTTTTTATACCAGAGATCAAACTCATGACCTTGTGCTTGCCAAGCAGGCACTTATGCCACTAAGCTAAATCCTCAGCCCCTCCTGGGAAATTTTTTAGTTTCCTCTTTTTCTTCTTTTTAAAATCATTTCTTGTCAATTCTTGGAGCAATGTTCAATTTAAACTGTAACACACGCTTCCATAGTATTCTTTTGGTTTGTTACATGCTTCTTTTCACTTAAAAAAAAGGCTAAAGTACCATTTGTTTCTTGTGTGGACTGAAATTGAAAGATCAAATTGAACTTTTTAAGTTTTTGAGCTGTGATGACTGAGAAGTAGCAGTTACTGAGTAGGTACTAAATGTGGGCAATGAAGCCTGCCAGATTTTAACCTTCCCTCGGTCCCATCCTCCACACACTCTTATCCATTCTTGATGGGGTCACCCACAGACTTTGAAGCAACTGGCAAGATCTTCATGAGGGGCAGCATTAAGAAATAAGGTCTCAGCAGATAAATGGATAAAGAAAACATGGTATTTGTACTTAATGAAGTACTACTGTGCCATAAAGAAGGATGAATTTGAATCATTTATAGGAAAATGAGTGCACCTTGAAATCATAATGTTAAGTGAAATAAATCAGACATAGAAGCTTAAATATCACGTTGCTTTTCTTACATGAGAAACCCAAAGTACGAGTAAACTAAACAGCAAAGTAAAAGACAGACCAAAGGAGACAGGGAGGCAGATTTTTGCCCTTGGAAAGAGGAACAATAGGATGTGAAAAGAATTAAGATAGACATGTACACTTACCAGCTCCCCACAAAAATGTAATGATTATCTCAAATGTGTACTAATAAAGTTTCAGATATACATAGGATCTTTTCTGGTCCTAACAACTAACATAAGTAATAGAAATTTAAATGTTTATATCAGTTTGTTTCCAAACAACAACGTATACCCAACTCACCTGGAATGCTTCAGTGGGTTTATATTACAGCATTAAAGTACAAGCAAGTTTAGAAGATGCCTCAGAGTTCAACAGTTGCGAACAGAGAGGAGCTAGTTTTTATTGTGAAAAGAGAAATATTCACAGGTTGGGATAACAGATGTACCATCTCTATTATTTCACTTTAAAGTTAGTGCTCAGATAAAAGGGCAGCTTAATAATGGGGCTGGTTGTTGAGAGGATCGAGCTTTTAAAAACGTTCATATGTTTTCAGCCTCCTCCGGAAGCAGGTGACAGGGTAGTTAACGTCCATATCCTCTGTTCAACAGAGCAGCTTCTCTCCTGGTACATTGCTTGGCAGAGATCCAAGGAAAGCTGTGCGGGGACAGTGAGATTAGGATGCAGGAAGCAGGGGTGGGTCTCTTTCTCCCAGCCTTTAGCATGGTCGAGTCCACGAACACTGCCTGTTTCTAAAGCTGATCCTCCTGATGAGCACTTCTTTGTTTGAATTTCCATCAGCAATGAAGTGAATTTCATGTGAGATTCTTCTGTCACATTGTGATGATAAGACCCTCAAACATGGCAAGCTCCTCCCCATGACTTCCTTCACATACAGACCCAGGAAATGTGTGTAGAAATAATAACATACCATGTAAAAGTGCAGTATCATTGAATCTCCAAGATCGGGGATTCACCACATTTGACTGTATGTTTATTAACAATTTCATGCTTAGAATTATTTTACAAGCATGACCAACAAGGAATGCGGCTATTACAGTGGCATCTCACTGCTAGACTGATCTGTGTGGGTCTGAGCACATCAACACTTACAGATAATGCTCTGTATGGAAGCTCTAGTGACCATGCTTGAGATTTGTGATTCATGAGCTCTAGCTATACTTTCTGCCTATTAGTGTTTCCCGTCTCTTTACAGTCATCAAGCATCCGCCCAATAACCACAATCCTTACTACACTTCACAGAATGATTCTTAAAGTAAGGGAGACATGTTAAAATTATTTTTAATTATGGATATCATTTTGGTAACCTAGTCAGTTAAAATGCTTTTTAATGTTAGAACAAATTGGATGTGTTTTATTTTCTGTAATTTGTTTTGTGCATAGAATGCACTATTTTAAAATTTTTCATTGCTGCAGAAATAGACCAAACATTGTAACTTCATCTGTTTTAAATTTGAATAAATGAATGAATAAACAAATGAAGGAAAGAATGTTCTCTGGCAGGATCCTTCATAGTGGGCGTCAATAGAATGAAGAACAAAAATCTTGAGACATCACTGTTTGCTCTGTCCAGAGCCATTATGAGACCTTCTCATCAATGTGTCTGCAGAGTAGCATTTGGGTCCTTTTAATTGTTCTGTTATTCTGAATTATCAGTTTTTCTTAACTATTCTTCTACCACCCATCCAAGCAATCTCCAGCACTTATATATAATTTACTTGAAAGTTAAAGAGACAAGCTGAGTTGAGCAAGTGGACAGGTGGCTGATCCTTACAGTACGCTTGAAAATACAGGCTACGATTCTAGAAAACATCTTGGATCTGGAATCAGTTCAGGGACTTAATGTTAAGTCTTGGCTCTATCAGTTTTTACCTGGATAACTTCCTTAGTCTCTGAAGGCCACAGTTTTCACAAGTCTAAAATTTAGATTGTCATAGAGTGATTTCTACCGGGTAGGGGAATATAAGAATTAAATGGCGCAGTAGAGTTTTTAAAAACACTTAAACCTATATAAATATAAAGTTTAAAAACGAGCTGTTTTGAGGATTACAGAAGCCCCTAAAGTGATCATTTGGCACTTAATGTATTTCTGCTCTAAGGCAAGAATCACACTAAAATTCTCCCATTCAAATTTTTTTAAAAAACTATATTGAGAAAAAGGTACTATAGAATTTTTGAGCTACAAGCATAGTGCACTAGACATTATTAAAACTAGTGCTTCCATTAATTATTTATAATCATAATTTTCATTATTTATGTATTTTGCCAATGGTTCTTTGGTTGCTCCAACCCTTCTGCCATTTTGTGCTTTTGCAGAGTATCATTCTGAGCAGTTTTACTGCTCTTCCTCTTCTCTTGTTAACTCCTTGAATGGTATTTTGCCTTTAAGCAAATTCTATTTTTTCTCTCTCCTCTCTGGAATCAGTCATCTTGACTTTTACACTGGAAGAACATTTCACAGTTTTTCTCAGCCACTAACTCTAGTACATGCAACCCTTCTGGTAAGGAAACCTTTCTTCATGTGGCAGTTGAAACCCATTTCCTATTCTTATTTCTTCAGAACAAGTTTCAAAACAGCTGGTTACCATCCTTTAGGTTAATCCTTCCTAGACAGTACTTCAAAAACATTATATCACTTTTCAGTCTCTTTTGTCAAGCATGAGTTATAGAACTTCCTTTAAGTTTTTCTCATAAGACATATTATTCAGCCTTTTAATAAGCAGCATGGTGTAATTGAAAGAATATGGGCTTTGTAGTTAGACCTGGGTTTGAATCTGGGCCACATAGCTGTTTGACCCTGGTGAGAGGACCTAACTTCCCTCAACTCCAGTTTCCTGATCCGGCTGGGTGTTGTTAGTGAAACCTGTCTCAGAGGGTCCCGGTCAGAGCTGATGATGTATATAATGTTCCTGACATGTAATCAATGGTCTAATGAAATGTTGGTTCCCTTTCTTTCTCTTTTTTCTTTGTGACTGTTCTCTACTTCCCTACTAGTAATGGGGCCAAGAATTGAACACATTGTTGAGAATTTGAAGTAATTCTGTTTGCTCTTAGCATCATACAATTAAACAATATCAGAAGTCACCTAATTGGCATTCAAGGAATTCAGGATGGCCCTTGTCCTTTTTTTCTTTTTTACCTTGGGCGTTTCTCAAATTGTCTCTATGAGGTTTATCAGTAGCTCTCTTCAGTATAAAAACCCAAATGATGTCCTTTAGATTATTTTAAAATCCTTAATCACTCATCCTTAGGTTTTTACTTTAGGCCTGCATCCTGCAACGCAGTTTCAATGTGATACCCTTGTGCAAATTTGACAAAGTTGCCCACTTTGTCCAGGCACAGACCCATTTCTGGAAGGACAGCTTAGAAAGTAGAGAGGGGCTGAACGTTAGGTGGCCTTATACAAGATTAACCTTTTTGCAGAAACTACTGTGTTAACTTTGGCAGGATTTAATTTCGTAAAACAGGTGTTGAAAATATATTTATCATCCTGTCTCTTTGTATCATCTAATATCAAACTTCCACTCTCATCTTTTTGGCCTTCTCCTTTTTCTGTATCTGTTAACCTTCTTTGCATTTCACTCCTTGCTTCAGATTGGCTCCAGTTACTTCTATCAATTCTAGCTGTTTCTTTGCATGCACCTTTGAATACCTGCTTTGACTTTCTTTAAGAGTCAGTCTTTCCTTATATTTAGATTTTACACCTTTGGGGATTACACCAAATAGATTTTGCTAAAAATCTCTACATTATTTTAGCAGATTCATATTAATGGTTGTTTGGCAAGAATCTCTGTAGTAAATTCATGTCAGTGTCACTTGCCCCTCCTCTCTACAGTGCCTCTGGGGATGACTCAAATGAACGTCTAAATGACCTCAGTGTAGGAAGTGAAAAAGAAAAGGAAGGGGTTACCAAGAGACTTAGATAATCCATGCATGCAGTAATTTACAGAGAGTGAGAGTTTAATACTGCCAAGGTCTGAGGTGCTATCTTCCTTAACAGAGAATAAAGTCTTTTTATACCAAGCTCATAACTTTGTACAAGTCCCACATAGTCCCTCAGCCAAACCAGTTGTGATGATCGGTGAAGCTACAAGTCAGCTTGTTCCCAGGTCCATTAAAACTTTGTCTCAAGAAGCCAGGGACTCCTTTAATGACCCTCCCCAGAAGATGAAAATTGAGAAATAGGAAACTTGATAAATTGTAGGCAAACTTTCCTGATACATGTATTAAAATACAGATGGATCTTTTGATGGGTATGCTTGAAATGCCATTAATTTTACTTTGTCTGCTTTTTTCTTCATTTATTTCTCATGTGCCCATTGGCTAGTGCTTGCCTAGAAACATAACAATGAAGCAACTATTGGTTAAGTAAATTGAAAAACCTAATAAATATCAATATAGCTTCAGCTTGAAACATTTATTTGTGTATATAAATCATTAGAAAACCCATGACAAGAATAATTCCTAATCTGTCTTAGCATATGTAGGATACCCCATGAAAGATTTCCAATTTATTAATTCTCTCTCTCTCTCTCTCTCTCTGTGTGTGTGTGTGTGTGTGTGTGTGTGACTCTGAAGTGTTAATATAGAGTTCTTTGACTGCTAAACTCAGTAAAATTGGGAATGAAGACAATAATAGAGAAAATGAGCACATTGGTGTTAGTAGAAACCGTAAGGGAAGGTACAGGGAAAGGGAACAAGAAACAGAAAGAGGAGGCTGATGAAAACAGATCTCAGTTACTGGAGTGGAAGTACTTGTGCTGCTCATGGGGAGGTAGCCAGCTGAGGCAGCTTTGTAGGGGGAGATAATAAAATCTGGCTCTGACATGTTTGCTATAGATGGCAATGAAATATCTAGTCTATATATTTTCTGGACACTGAGAATTATGGAACTGAAGAGAGGATGAAAGGTCAGGGCTGGAGATAGGAATCTGGGGCTCATCTGGGTATAGGTGCTAATTGAATCCATGTGGATATGATCAAGGAAGACACAGAGAAGGAAAAGAAGGGCTGAGCGCTCCTAGCTGAGCCCTGTGGGCACTAAGAGATGCTGCACGGTAGAAGGAGGGAGCAATGAAAGGAAGAAAGAAGAAGTAGATGGAACTGTCTGCAAAGTGCAGAGCCTCAGGTACTGCCGTGGGGGCTCTGAGAATGCTGAGAAACCCACCCAAGTGTGCAAAGCAGCAAGGATCTCTGGAAATGGTGTCTGAGAGTACTCATTAAAGTGAAAAGCAAAAGGCAGGACTTTTTTTTCAGAGAGGCAAAGCAAGTAGAATGTGAGTGTGGTATCTCTGTGTTACCTACTTAGTGCATTGAAAATTAGCACTTGTTTAATGAAACAAGGGAACAGAACGAATCCAGCAACCAAGCAGTCCTGTGTAACCATGGCTTTTTCATGGAAGCAGGATAATAACATCGTATTTGTTAATATGTAAAATAGGCCAAGGAAGAAAATGAACTGAGATAAAGAAGGCAACATAGAGGAAAAGATAGTAGTAGAGAGTAAAGAAAGCTAGGGGTTTCCTGGATTGTGTAGTCATGGAAGTAAACAACCTAAATTCATGAATTTGGCCTTTCACTCATTTATATATCTTTTCTTTTCTTCTTGTATTATTTTTACCAGAAATTGAAACCAGAGCCTTTGTATTGTGCTATATTCCCATCCCCTTTTTAGCCTTAAAAAACAAATACAAAAAAAATTTTTTTGAGACAGGTTCTCACCACATCACTAAATTCCCGAATCTAGGCTTGAATTTGTGATCCTCCTGCCTCAGGCTCCCAGAGTGCTGGTTTACAGGCATGTTTATATTTCTGATTCTTGGACATTCTTCTCATCTCTCCAATAGAATTTGAAGCTTTTTGGAGAAGATAAGAATTTCTTTTGTGTATTAGTTTAGTACCTAAAGAAGATCTATAAGCATTTATTCTATGCAAAATGACAGATTGGAAAAGAAAGGCAAGTTTCCAACAATATCTAAAAGTGAATAATTATATAGAAATTTGATCAAGAAGAAACATCTGATTTTAACAGATGAAACAAAAGCATCCCTTCCCCGCTCAAGACATCTATTAAACTTGAGTTTTCTAAATAATGTATGCAAACTCCTATCTCTAAAAACCTGGAGATATGTTGCTTGTGACATGTTCTTCTGAGTCAATTCTACAAAATGTTCTTCCTAATCTTAGCAAAATGAAGAATAAGCTTGAAAGACTTGAAAACTTTTCTTTATTCTGTCACTCCATTTTGTATTCCATTTTCACAAGAATATCCATCAGTGTTTGTAAGTGAACTAAAGTCAGTGTTATTGTGGAAAGAAATCACATGTCAACTTGATTTTTGTGATATGAAAACTAATAAAGAAAAGCCAAGCTTTGTTATGAAGGTAAAATATAGTCTTGGAAAAACAAGCAGGGCTAATGAGAAAATGTGGTGGTTGCAGTTAATTAATTTTGAAAGGAAACACTTTAATAGCCTATAAGATTTCTTTTATTCTAGGAACCTGAAAAACTATGTTTTTAACAGATTTGAATGCAATAATGGTATGAATAAGGAAATACTCTTGGAAACACTGGAAAATAAGTTTTATAATCTTACACTTTTAAAATATCTGAAAGCTGGGTATGGTTGTGCATACCTGTAATCCCAGCTACTCAGGAAGCTGACGAACAGGACCCCAAGGCTGAGACCAGCCTGAGCTATTTAAAATAAATAAAGAGGGCTAGGGATAAAAGTTAGTGGCAGAGGCCCTGGGTTCCATCTCTAGTACCACAAAAAGATAAGAAAAGAAAAAAATTCATCTTGTGAAGATCAAGATCAAAGTACTGACAATGGCAGGAGGCTGAAAACTCTGGAAACTGTCTTACGGATGCCATCTGAATATAACCTTAAACTGTTTTACCAGGACTGTTCTTATGAGGGCAGTGAGGAGAAATCTGAAAGGCAATAGTATTGTTTACCTTATTAAATACTAGGAGGTTGTTTACTTCCATTTCTTGACAGTAGTTTCTATTTTTAGGAGTGGGGTCAATGATACTGTAGAAGAGGAGATACGTACTAGTGGATGGACCATAACTTTCAAAAAACCTCAAGATTTTCATTTAGTGTTTCTGCAGAAGGATAAGGGTACCAGTATGGCAAATCTCTCAGCCAGATAAAAAGAAAAAGAAAAGAAAACAAAGGGAAAGTCTAGGCAGGCTTGACTCATCTAATAGGATTTTCCTACAGAAGGTGTGTAAATATCAGGCGAGAATAGTTTATCAGACTTGACAGATTTTACAACCACATTCTTTTGGAAACATTATGTAGCATAGATTTTAAGTTTCCAAAAATAAAAGACAGAAGACACTATAAAGAATATAGACTGCTGCCATGAGACGAACAATAGCCAGTCTTTACCACTCATCATAATAAGTAAGTGAATCATTTGGTGAGTATGTTAATGACATAAGACAGTGTCATTAATGGAAATGTAAGAGTAGTCTATGCACTCTTGGCTCAAAAGAAAGCAAATGTGAATTAGGAAAGATATCTAGTAGAAACACAATAGTAGTCCTAATGGAAAACCCAGCAGGTGCTGACCCACTTTCCTATTTCTGCTTCTGTCTGATTTTTCTAAGAATGGATGATGGCAGATGATCCTCAAACAATAATGCAGACAGTAATTCCCTATAGTCAGTTAATCCCAAAGTTTAGAAACAAGAGTGGCAAACTGACTACCTAGGAGGCACTTGAATAATAAAGACAGATAATGCAAGAGCAGATTTTTGCAAATGAAGTAAAATTTAAGGAATAGAAGCTAAAAAAGTATTTCAAAGCCCAGTTCACATCACTCTTAAACAATTATGTGAATGTTTTCCTCAGTTCTAAAAGAGGACTGAATGGAAAGGCACAGCACATTTTATTATTTCCTGTTAAATTGTTGAGGATTAAGATGACCTTGAGCCTGCTAACACTGTTGAAAGACATCTCACAGAATGAAATAGGTGGTAGAATATATATGGAAATAGCAACATGTAACAAAAAATTTCATCAGGTGATGTTCTATCTAATCTGCTGCTTAATTGTGGCCTGTTTAATATTTTCCTGTTTTCCCTCAATTCCAGGCTGCTTACAAAGAACACAGTGACCAGAGATGGACCCCAAATTCCATGGCATTTAGTAGTTTGTCATTTTTCTCAGACACAAAGTTGAATCTCAGCTTCTGGAAGCTGATCTTTATGGAAAAGCACTTAGTTTATGATCGAACACATGGTCAGCAGTCACATCCCAATGTAGCTTGATTGTCTACTAATTTGAGTCTATATAGTAATTCTCTTCAAGAGACTATACCATTTTTTAAAGTTTCTTTGTAGAAAGAGTCATCAAGCAAACTGACTAGTCTTGGATAGACATGGAAAGGGAGTTAACTTTTGGTATGAGGATATGCACAGGAAACACTTGCCTCTAGGTAGTAATATGCTTTCAGAAGGAATCTCCAAACTTCAGCGAAGTATTTCCTGGATTTCCAAATTTAGAGACTGTGAATTTGGGAGTTTGCCAAGTACTCAAAAACATCAGGGCATAGTAAAATATAAGAGAAAACTCTTGAGAACAGAAAGAAAAAAAAACAGGAAAATGAAACGGATTTGTTTAAAATACGTATTTTAGATTCAGTTCTCCTCCTAACCATAGGACCTTGGGAAATTGATTTGCTTGACCATTTCTTTGGTTTCACCAAGTGAAAATTAGGTAAAACTGCTCATCCTCACTAATTGGCATCCTCCAAAAAAAGATAAGTTACTATTCTTGCTGATTTAATTAGTAGACGGGCCCAGTCAAGTCAAAGAGAAGGGGAAAAAAAACGTATGGCCATTTGTAAAGAGGCTATGGCCATTCTCAAGGTATTCTGGGTCTTTTCTCACCCTAGCAGACAAGCTGTATTTTTGTCACATATAAAATGAGGTTCTGAAGACTGGGGAGGAGTAAAGATTAGGAAAATGAAACTGTTCCTTGATGAAGGAATATTCATCACCCACCCTGGGCTCCCTTGTGTTCCATAGAGGCCACAGTCCACTCCTGTGGTGTCCAGGCAATAATGAGCAGCTACTATAGTGCTCAGTCCTTGCCACCTACAACACTGAACCAGTTGGAAGAAATCTTTTATAGTGATGAAGATCAAACAGCTCCCCAAGTTGCTTAATGAGTAACTTTTCTTTGTAGCCAGTGGGAACCCAGATTGGAGTTTTACAGTTTGTCTCATCAGAAATGTGAAACTTTGTCATCCCTAGAAAGCCATCCTAAATCGGCTTTGGGAATAGTACTACTTATTACCAACTTAGATTTCTCTCACTGTAATTAAAGTCCATTTAGTCTTGGTACTCTCCTTCATGGTATGGAAGTAGATTTTAAATGAGCCCGTTTCCAATTTAAATATACAATTATTTATTTCTCAATCTGATCTGCTTCTAATCCTATTGTTCCTTTTGCTGTAGCTGAAGAGGGTCTTCAGCTTCCTCACTATTTATTTCTCACCTATGAGTTGGCTATAGCATAGGCACTCAAATTTTCTAAATCTCCTGGGGTCTCACAGCTGGCTTCTGTGTTGCCTCAGCCTGCCACAGCATACACAGGCACGTACATACACATGCCATGTACACACACACACCCCTCATCCCTAAAGTCACTCCGGTAGTAATTGTAAGGTCTTTGGCAGGGAGTATTTGCTGCAGATTAGAAGAGAGTGCTGTGTGACTCAGATATTCTGTATGCTTTTACATCCCTTTCAGACTGTACTCTTTCCTATGTTTTCATACATGCAAGTATCCAATTCACTTCCTTTTCTCTTTCCCAGTTCTGTTCGGTTCCTTCGGAATAACACATTTTTCTTTTTTTCTTTTTCCTCTTGTACTATTTTGTCATATTTCTAGAGTGGCCCTGGCAATAAATGTATCAGAGAAGAAAGAAACCATATGTTTTGAGGTAAAATTTAACAGAATAGAGAAAGAATGCCATTTATCTTCAGCCCTTGAAAATGCCCAGAAGCTTCCATTCAAACCCTCAAAAGTTTCCATCCACCGTCTTTTATTAAACACTGGTATTCTTCAAATGTCAAGTTCCAAGATGAGTTTTTTAAAAATCGCATATAAAATTTTTGTTTAACTCTTAGTAATTATGAGTAATTAAAAATACGTTTTTCTATAGTGTCTGTAATTATAAATGTGCTATATATTTCAGTTTATTAAGTTTCTGGGGCACTGCCTGAAAATTAACTATTCTTTTTACCTTTTGTTCACTCATGGTAAAACATGTCCCAAATTTGAGAACATTGACACCCAAATCAGTGAATTTGTGGATTGCTGTTCTTCTAAGATTTGGTTGGCCTTGACAGGAAGAATTTTGTTGTTGTTGTTTTTTAAGTATAACTAAGGAAAATATCTTCACAAGGAAATTTTATTTCCAGGGCCTTGGAGAACTACTGGGTTCATAATTTAGCTGTGTGAGTAGAATAAACAATTTGCAGTCTAGGCGCCAACATTCGGATTTTGCCCTGTGCCATCACGCAACATAGTTTTGTTTGTGCTTCTTCGCATTTTACAAACACGATCCCTTATTTGTCTTTGTGTCTAACACAATGCTTAAAACACAGTAAGCACCTAGTACTGTAAGTGTTCCTAAACCAAATTTAACCCAAGAACGGACATGGTACTTCATGTTTGGGGAGGAAATGAAATGAAGTGAAGAGCATTATAAAGTACGTATGTTAAAACTGTACCAAACAAGTATTAATGTTTCAATGATCTTCCAGACTTTTGAAGCAGCACTCAGACCTCAGGGGCACTTTCAGTTGTATGCCCTGCGATGTGAATGTGTGTGTCCCCGCAGAGGTTTCTGCACAGCAGAAGGAAGGAAGTTGTGAAAGGGAAGAAAATAGAGCTATTGACTGAAGGGCCATAAAGCTGTTTTTAGAATGACTGCTTCTGTTGTATTGGGGGAATGCTTCCTTTGAGAAGGGGTATATTATGCATCCTCTTTCCATTAAGTCTATTTTGGGAAGAAATTATAGAGGATAATATATTACCAATTCCCAAGGATCTCTTATCAACAAGCCTCTATTCTCATTACACACTTGCTTAGAGCAAAATAAATTATTCTGTTCTCAGGAATACCAACCCAAGACAATCAGAATCTCCACTAAATCACTGTGTTTATTAGGGAAGCACTGATTTTTGAGAATTGTTAACTTTGCCTCTTAAAGACTAAGTGAGAGTGAGCAACAGTCTTGTCAGTGGCCTGAGCATTCAATCAATTTGGACAGGTGCAAAGTCTAGCAATTGTTTTCAAAACAGTGTGAAGCTTCCTACTCCTTAAAGATTTATCTGCATTTGGCAACTGCTCCTTTTGCTGTGGATGAGACATTTACTTCTCAATAGTTTTATAAATTAAGTGTTTGTCTTTATAGAATTAATTTGTGGGCGGCGAGGAAAGGAGGAGAGAATGAGGCTTTCAAGAGAAGTTCACACCCCTGCAAAACAGTTGGCCAAGACTTTGTTCCCCCATCCTCGAATATAGTTTGCATTCTGCATGTGCATTGACTTACCCGTTAAAATAAAGTAACTTAAATATTTAGCAATAAAAAGTTGTTTAATGATTAAACAACCACCATTTCTTTTGCCCTTTAAACCTCCTTCAATGAGCTCTGTTGCTGGTTTACTGTCTCATTTACTGCAAAGATCACAAAAGAAGGGTTAGTGGGATCACCAGAAACAGCAGGAAGCTCCTAAACGCTCCCTTTGTCCCTAGAAACTTTCAGCTGGACTCTGCTTCAGCTGTCTCTCACCACCCACTCAGCTCTGAGGGAGGTATATAGTGAGAAAAATTCAACCCCAATTCCAGAAGCAGCCTCCTGCTTACTCAACGAAAGAAAATAAAAGTGTTCTTGCATTTACTCTTTGGCATGGTCACAATGGTCAGTGTTTATTGTACAACACTAGGGGATATTCTTGCCACTTACATGTGGCAAACTCCTAGGTGAGCTGGGTGAATGTTCCTTTTTTATGAATTGAGGAGTTTACAATATTTTATAGCCTTCTTTCAACACTTGCAAGTTTTATCACTCATTTTAAAAGCACAACACAACGCCATTTGCAAGCCAGCCTGAGTTCCATCTCTAGATTGTATTATATAAAACGGCCCCTTTCTTCTCAGCCCAGGATGGTCACAGATGCCTATTAATTGCTGTATTTCTGGGAATTGAGTTTATCCCCTTCATGATAGGAAAACAGAATGCATTCCAGAATTTAATCCTATGAGCTGCCATCCATGGCTGCATCGGGCTCTAGGAAGAAATGAAAACTCTGTGAAATGATGTGCTGCTACTCTGCCATAGACTGTGCGCCTATGATATTCTGCCTCTGCTGTGTTCCTTCCTTATTCCACCTCTGCTGAGTGTTTGTTTTTGTTACCAAATACTTACCATACACTGAGAAAGGCAGCCCTTCGCTTTTAATGGGGTGAATTAGAGGCAAAATGCAATATCAACTAGTTCCATTTCAGACAAGGCAGAAACAAATAGTTAAGTTTTATAGAATTGCAAACTGTGACAGCCACCTCCATTTGGAATGAAGAAATGGAAACCGAGAGAGTTCAAGGGACTTGCCCAAGACCTCACCATTACTTAGATACTGAAAATGGTTTAGAAGCCAGAATCGTGAGTTATATTCATTACATTTTTTGGCTTTCCAAATATTTTTACTGAAGTAATACAAATTTCTCCTGACTTGCCTTCCTGGAACCTAAAAGTTTTTTGGTCTCTCTCTTCCTTCTTTTCTGCATCCATACATGTATGTGTGTGTTTGTATGTGCATGTGTGTATAGGAGATAATATGTAGTGGGCTAAAAATATAGTGAATGTTTATCTCTCAGGGTCAGTGTGACTTTCGGAAAGAGTCATGATGTAGAAGTTGCATAGTACTAGGCCTAGTGAAAATGTGGATGAGGACACACTGTAATGTTTTTGCAAGCCCTCCTTTCCTTTGGATGGCACTAAATAGTAACATTCCCTGTATTTTTTAAAATCACATTTTATAAAGACACTCACAGAAGACTTCCGGAGCTGCTTCAAAACATTGCAAAGACAATGGAGTACGTGTGTTCAAAGCAAGGGGAAGTCCTCTGAGGGGAATTAACGGCAATGTGTCATTGTAATAAAATTTTAAACTTTAAACATTCACTGTATCTTTGGATTATTTCTTGTATCTCTAAAACAGCTCACAGTGAACAATATTCTGATCTTCAAAATAATGCTTCAATTCCTTTTCACTGACTTTGGGATTTTCATTTCTAATCTTTTTAATCATTTGTAACTTGATCTATGCACAGCAGTCTTAGAGAATCTGAACAAAAATAATCAGGGAATTGCCCAGATTTTTATATAGGTCTTTGGATAGAATGCAGACAACTTCTACATTGCTCTTAAAGCCACTTCATAGATAAATCTTGGGGGTTATCCTCTGGCCAATAAATTTCTCTCAGTAATAGACTTGCTCATGTTTTCTATCATCTACATTTCAGTATTGTGTCTTCAATTTCTTTGACTTTTAAGCAGGATTTGTTTTTCTTGTTCATATTACATCAAGACAACAAAAAATTATTCCTTCACAATGTAAGGAAGATATTGCTAACTTTAAAGACCCGGATTTAAAAATTTTTGAAAAAAATCTTTATCTACTTGATCTTTTAAAGAGATGTATATTTAAGTAGCTACACAGAGACATATCAAAATAAATCTTATATCAGTTTTTTTAGCACTTCAAGTACCTTATATCAAATACTTCAAAGAATTTCTGCTTAAACTGAATTCAGCTGAAAATGCAGTTTATAGAGCATATTCAGTCAACTCACCAAAAACAACTGGTAAATCTGATTGTTCACCCTTAGCTAGATAAAATCCTTCATCCATTAAATATTTTTGCTAACATAACTAGACATAAGCAGCTTTAAGTAACATGTGCATCTAGTATAAGATATGTGTCAGGGCATAGCAGATTGTTCCTATACAATAATTGTAGAAGGCAGGGAACAATGAAAGATGGAAAAGGATGAGAAGAAAGAAGAGAGGAGGGGCATTCAGGAAAGCTGAATCAACAGAGACTGCTTTCAGAATAAAATATGTTGTAAACCTCAATATAGTTGCTCCCATCTCAGGGTGGTGCTTCCCCCAACTCCTTTGTTTCTTAATGTATATACTATATCTGGACAGGATACTTCTTTCCTGTGGGCTGGACACTAGGAAGTAATCTATCTTCAACCTTGTTTGGTTTGTAAATAAAGCTGTAGAAAGGGTCTGTTGAACTTTGGACAAGAATTCTCCATGTGCTCTCTCTCGTACTTGGAGTCAGGTTAAAGAGTAGAGCTATGACCACCACCTTAATCCTTCAAGGACTGTTTACGAGAGCTTGAAAAATGTGCCCATACCTGCCCCTCTGCAGAACTGCCTTGACTCAGGTGGGCTGGCCAGCAAGGCTCACCTTAATGAGAAGGGAAGAGAGCGCTTAGACTGAGCGTGGCACTTTTCAACACATACTTTTGGCCTTGGCCAATTAAAATTCTAATTTCCATGAAATTCATTAGGAAAATGGACCTTGGTTGTCTTTCTTTTTGTCTCCTGTTTGGCAGCTACTGAGATTTTATGACTTGCGATAATGAAGCACGCTGTCATTTCCTCTCCCCAAATATACATTACAAAGTAGAAATGGAAATGGAAATTTCCCACACAAGCTTTAAGTAGCAGGTGGTGTTTCATATATATCTTTGAGGAAGCCAGTATTATAAGCTGCCTAATTTTGAAAAATGAAAATAGTATCAAAATTTTACACCCTAAAATAGTCAATGTGTTAATTTTTAAAAATTAGACTGGAATACTATACCAGGAAAAGAAAGACACGTATTTTACTTTTATGTGTTATTTTTAGTTTTGTAATTCCGGGAGGACAAAGCAAGGAACACAACTGAAAGAATATCAAAACAAAGAAAAGATGTATGAAATTTTACTTTAAACCTTTGCTGTTAACAAAGTGCTTTGGTATGTTTAGTCATACAAAGAGTTAAGCATGGGGCCATTCAGTAGGCAAATCTGAGTTGAGCAGAAGGTAAAAACATCTGTATTTTTCATTCACTTGCTCAGCAGCACTAAATTTCAAACTTTTTTGTTCAGCATCAAAGAAAAGGTTGTTTTATGGTTATTGGATTTTTTTAAACCCACATATTTCATGAAAAGGACTCAAGTCACTGGGTCTTTATATTCTTTTCTTTTTCTTCCCTGCCCACAGCCCTTCTGCATGCCATCTTGTTCAACAGGAAAAACATAACTTTATTCTTTTTCTTTTCCTTTGAAGAACAAACTTAAGAGGTTTAAATACCATTCACATTTTGGAATTTCACTCTTTACTCTTTCCCAAACCTATCATCTCATAACAGTATAAAGCAACCCAATGTTGAAAGACTTTAGTGAATTCTTACCCTGATAAATATATTTTATGTGATTTTAACTCCTCTGTTTATCAAGGGCTACAAGAATGGAACCCAGGAGCTATGTTTATAAGTATACATATGTGTATCGTGAATGTGCAGGGAGGGAGTCCAAATATGCACAGTGTTTTTAGCATACAAATTGCTGATTAGGCATCTACATATTTTTCCTTCTAAAATTTTGAGTGTTAAAATCATACACAATCAGTGGAGGACTGAAATACTTAACAAATTCAAAAGGTTGCAGTTTGTCAGAATTTAAAAATTTTTTTTTTTAGTTTTTTGGAGACAGGATCATCACTCTATGTAGTTCATACTAGCCTCGAACTCAATGTGCACCCTTGACTGATCTCAAATTCATGATGATTCTCCTGCTTCAGCCTCTCAAGTACTAGGATTATAGACATGTGCCACCACTCTTAGCTCACGTGTGCCACCACTCTTAGTTTGTTTGAATATCTTTAAAATATGGATAAACTAAGGTTTAGTTATCCTCAATTTTCTAATTCCTTTATAGTATAGATTCAAGGTACAGATTTCCAGGTACAGAAATTCTACACTTTCAGGCCAGGCATAGTGATCCATGCCTATAATCGCTGAGGTAGGAGGATCACTGTGACTTTGAAGCCAGCCTGGTCAACAAAGTGAGTTCAAGGCCAGCCTGAGCTGCATTGTGAAACCCTGTCTTTAAAATCAAAATAAATAAATAAATAAATAAATAAATAAATAAATAGAATTCTATATTTGCATCCTAAGAAACATAAAGCAAGATAATTGTATTTCAGTTAAGGCTGACATTAATCGGATGATAGCTCACACTCCCAGAGGGACGGAAGCAGAGCAACCTATCTAATCCTAGACTCTCAGAGAATAATAATTTTACAGATCATTGAGTTGATGTCTTCAGTTTTTAACTTTAAACTTTCTTAATGTTGTACATGCAAATCCGGTTGGCACACCTGGCCTATACGTCTCAAACTACATTTATAAATGCACTGAATGTACCTTATTTGTTTCTTCATAATATTTGGTAATAATCAGCACAGATTTGTCAAGCGGCAGAGATCATACTCTTTCATCTTGTCTTCTTTCCTCATTTTTGAGTGTTAACTGTGCTTTAGTGGATCTATTCTCATATTTGGTCTATAGAAGGCGCTCAATGAATGTGTACCTAATAAACAAAGAAATGAATAAATAAATGAGCTCAGAGGATCCTTATAAGGTAGATAAAATTCAGTGAAACTTCTTTTGGATGTGAGATCAGCCACAGAGCTACAACTGTAGGCAGAGCTATCCTGTCATAAACTGTGGAGAATACGGGGGTAAATGTGATCACCACTAGACAGTTACACCCTGTCATTCCTTGCACAGCTCCAGATATGAGTGCTTCTTTTTGACACTGGCTGCATGCTCATGAAACTGGGGATTTCCTGACTCTGGGTACTATGAAAAGGCTACTGTCAGAAAATTCATGTTCAAACTAAAACCTAAGGGAATCACCTCCCAGAAGGGTTTCCTTACATACTAAAGAAATTACTGTAACAACTACAGCCAATAAACTTTCCTTACTGTTGCCATTCAAAACAGAGATTTGGCATCCTCAGCACACACTTTACACACTAACATGTTGGGTTTTTCACCACACTTCCAAACCCATGTACACTAAGTTTATTCTTAGGCTGTGACAGAGAAACATTCCTCATCATGTTAAAGATTTGGAGCTGGATGTTTGGAGAATGAACTGCATTCCTACAAATTCTTCATCATTACTTTTCCAGCCAGCATTATGTGGAAGCAGAGTATGGTGTATGGAGGGGAAGGAGCCTAGGTTTAAATGTAGGCTTCAAGAATCACCAGCTGCATGCGTAAACTTGGCAAATGTCAGTCACTGCCTCATAAACACGGTGTCCTCCTATACCTGGTGATACACAGGAAAGATTTTTGCAGAATTCAATCAAATTTGTTTTTATGATTGTATGAAGATTATGCACACCTAACCAGACACAACATTAAGCTAGAGGTTTTTTTTTAAAGTTGCCTTAATATTTGTCCTTTAAGCATATGTGATACTGCAAAGTATTCCTTAAATTTATCCTATATAAACAGTCTCAGTAGAGTCTGTAATAGTTTCTCATGAAATCCATTTTGTAGTAATATGCATGATCCATACAATAAATTATAGATAGTTGTTGCTAAGACATAAAAAGATTAAAATAGCCACAAAAGTATACCCTGCTTCCTCAATAGCTAGCTATACATAGGCAGGTGTATTGTTCTGAAATTGTTTACAGAAAGAATATTTATATAAAAGATGGTAGAAGCTATCCATCTAAAATGTTTTTATCTTTTTTAACACCAACTTGCATTTTGTAAACAAAAGCAAAAGTGATAATTCATTTCTAATTAGAAAATTTTTATTTTCCACTTGTAGAATAGTTAACTTATATTTAATCTGTTTAAACTCGTGGGGACGGGAGTCATTGACACCAGAATAAACCATAGAAAACAATGACAACACAGGTCCATTTTTTTCTGGAATGTAAGACTGTTCAAAGATACAGTAAGCCCAGTATGTCTCAGAAAAAGCCACAAAAACTGTAAACTCTTACATAGATCATATCTTATCTCCTTTCCTGCTTCTATTGACAATACCATTGTACTTATGGGTCTTTTTTTTCTTGGAAGGTATGTAAATTTCTTCAGAGAGGTTTATGTTTGTTTGTTTGTTTACTAGACCTCTTGGGAGTGAAGCGAAAAGAACCACTGAATTGTGAGATATTAGTCTACATTGTGAAATATTACTCTACAATCGAAACTTTATTCAGCTTTTCAACAAGTGGCACTTTCTAAAAATTCATCAAATTCAGGATCAATAAAACCACTATTATGTAGATCCAATTCCCAGTTGTATGGCAGTGACCAGATTGTTTAATAACATTAGAATATTTTAGAATTTGATCTGTTTGCTTTTCAGTAAGATACTAGAATTCATGCTGTACAATGGTTCCTTTTATTCTCCAACTCACTTGTTATTGCGATTTTATTATCTTAACATGTTGTATTAAAACTAAACAAGGATAAATTTGCCCCCATGAGAGCCTTGATCTCTATATTTTCTGCCAAATCATGCCTTCTGGTCCTTCCCTTTTCTCTGGAAAGGTATTGGAGAAATTAGTGATGTGATCTCTTTGTGATGAGCAGAATGGAGGAGCTTTTGTTCCAGTGCTTATCTTTGTTTATATGAAGTCCATAAGTTGAAGTTGATCTACAAGTGGGTTAACGAAAGTGATATGCAAGTAGGGAAGAATTGGAAACGTAAAAACTCAACTGAGAGAATGGCATTCTTCATGTGGTTGACTGTTGATTGCCTAGTCTCTCCATAAACCTTGCATGAGTGGTGAGTATCCGAAAAGATGTTGGGAGACTTAGACTTGACCAAACCAGGCGGATTTTACATGCCAGACTTGGAGAGACCTGAGAGCAAAGGAGTGGAGCGCCTCCTGCCAGTGGTCAGAGCAGAAAATGCAGAGCAGCAAGTCACAGGTTCCATGAATGACGGCTTCCAAAAAAGTAATTAATCCCGTCTCTTCTTTCATTGGTTCTTCTACCACTTCACCACAAGTAGAAGTGCTGGCTTGCTTTCTTTCCAGAAGGGATCTTACACAATGCATATGGCCCTGCATACTGATGCTGTGTTTGTTGACTGTCTTGAAGAAACATTAAGAAAATTACATTATTCAAATATTCAAGCTCTCCCATATTCTATTTTCTGTTTGATGCTAAACTAAAGATTGAAACATTAGCTTAATTTTATAGTTTTCTTTATGCATGGCATGCTATAAAGTATTGTAACTATTTTAAGTATTAGTAATTAGTAAATAGGATTGAATGTGATCTGTTAAGTGTCTGCTTGATACTTGTTCAAAAATAATATGTTAGTCATTATGAAGTAGATACTAGAATATTTGTTGAATAAATGAAATATTTTGACTGAAATATTTGCATAACTGTAGTGTGTTATACCTGCTCATTATAGTTTAAGAGCATCTGTTTGAATCTGGATTTTTTTTTTCATGTGTTTAATACACATGCAGGCATAATAGTGTGAAGGAGTACTTACTGCTGTCATCTGAAAGAGAAGTGTATCTATTGACTTTTAAAGCCTAAGCATACTAAAAGATAGCTTGGAAGCAACACTTTGGATGCAGAAGAATTGTGTTTGCTTTTATTGAGATTTTAACTTTGTAACTTAATGAAAGAGAGAGATAATTTTTGAAAAAAACAAAGTTTTCTTTCTTTTAAATTAATTGGTAGCCATTAACTAAATTTAATGAAATGTAAGTTCATTTCAGAAAATGCTCTCTCAACAATAGTACATTTTAAAGCCTTACCCTGTTTCCCAGAAGTCCTGGAGTTTTACAGGTAGAAAAACAAGGAGAGGACTTGAAGCTGGAGAGAAAGCCTTGCAGGGTTGCAGTTAAGTGCTTAAGGCTCTGCATTCTTGATGCAGCTTCATGTTACAGTAATATTATGAAGAAAAACTTCAGGGAATTCACATACACGCCGAATACTTATAACTTTAATGTTCACATGGCTGGATCTATTCACAAATGGGATCTGTGGGTCAGATGCAGTTTGCAAGCCAGTATTAAGTTGTTTTACTTTTACTATTAAGTAATGGTGCCTTGTTAATATTATGAATGCATGTGTTCTTTGCTCCCTCTATAAATCTTTTGTTCCATTCATTTTTTTTTCTTTTCTTAAGAATGTGGAGGGGGAGGACATCCCTATCCACAAATCAAGTACTTTAAATAGCCAGGCTAGAGCTGAATGAAGGAAATCAGTCTAGATAACATCTCTGTGAAATGTATGCCTATGAACTCTGAATCACACAATACAAAGGAAATCACCATTGTCCTATGCAAGTTAGGTGAACAAAGCACATGCAAAACCCTGCTCTGGCTGCTAAGTGTATTCCTCAGTGGTTGAAACCAGAATCTCGAAGGCCACCAAAGTGGCAAGGCTTAAGTGACAAACTGGCAGCTCGGAGCATGTGGATTTTAAGTTTATAATGTAGAGAGCCCTATAATCATTTTGAGAGTGATACCAAGTTTCCTTTATATTGAACAAGGCAGATAGTAAACATTAAGGATTGTGCCTCCACTGCCACTATTATTACTACTGCTGCCACCACAGCCACCCTCCTTAATGCTATTAAATAGTGTTCATTATGTTCTTACAGCCAGCGATTGTGCTGTATATACTTTGGTAGCATGTATCTTATTTAATCACTTCAACAACCCAACAAGATATCTGCATTATACAAACTAGGAAATAGAACTTTAAATTACTACTGAATCACTCACGTTGCACATAGCTTGTCCAAGCCTGATCTCAAAGGTTTTTCTGGTTCCAAAGTCCTGTTCTTCACCATAGTTTCAAATGTACTGTCTCTATAAATGAAGGGAGTAGAACTCTTCAGGTACCAAGATATGTTACCTCTTAACTGTTACAAAATAAATTGAGCTCCTAGGAGGAGAATTTTTCTCAAGGCCAAAAAGCTGCCTCTTAAATACCTCAAAGTAGCTTTCATAGCTTGGAATCATCAACTTAATCAAAGAATGCACCTTACAAACATCCTTCCTTTATTTAAAAAATTAAAAGTTAAAAAAAAAAAACTGCCACCACCAACAGACCCTCCCAAGATCAGAGATACCTACACATATCTGGCAGTAAGCCCAGACATACCAAAGCATGTATCATCTAGAGCGAAGGCTTGAATACTGCTACATCTGCAAGGAGACAAGAATCTCATTTCAATACACAACTTGTTCATAGAGTAGGGATCCTTCCCTGCTGAACTGCCAGGCAGTCAGAAGAGCAGTGTGAAACAAAGACAGTAGTTATTACCGAACGGCCGAAGGCCTCAAGAACACCCTCAGGTTCTGCCCCTCTTCAGTTTAACCAAGCAGAACTCCAGTTGCCTCCCCATTAAAAGTCAATAGACATTTAGTCAGCTTCCAAAATGTGGGCAGAAGCTTATGTTGGTTACTTACTACCCATCTCTAAAATTCCTTTTGGACAAGACCAGTGAGATACAGCTGACTATTAGGCACCACGGCACACTCATTAACTAACTGCCAGAAACAACTACACCCTTCAGACCACAATGAAATGAACTCAAATCTGAATTTGCCAGAGGAAAATTTCAAACAGAGCAGGAAAGCAAAAATCCACTGACACCATCTCCATAATAACTGTATAACTGAAAAAAGTGCATTCTACAAAGAGGGCTATTCTTTGTGCTCAGAAACAGCTCAACAAAAGCAAACACTTTATGTACTATCCCAGGATGAACAATTGTAAACAAAAATCTTGTACAAGCTGATTTCAGAGTCAGATCATTTCATACCAGCCCTAAAGGATAAACCAGCATAGTGAGTACTTACATGTGCTAAATCAAAGTGGTTGCTCTTCTATCTCTTTACAGTCTCCCTTTGTACACAGAAAGTGACGTTTTCTATGGCTCAGTAATAAATTTAATTTTGGGAGTTGGCCACTACTGTGGTCATTTTCTTTCTGGACAAGCCTGGCTTGTTGAGGTGACTGAGAAAAGCTGATGGAACTATAGGAAGAGACTGTTCCTTTTTCTCTGGACACTGAAATTTCTGAATACCCTACCACTATAACTATTTTATCGCTCCGAAAGAAGAAACAAATATCCATAAGATGATAGAGCAGAAAGATGGAACAAACTCTTACAATTCTTTTTTTTTTTTTTTTTTTTGGTACTGGGGATGGAACTCAAGAATTCTTGACTCACTAAATTTGCTAACCAGGAAGGTACAACATCTCCAAGTTTTTGTTATGTCACAAAAATAATATCCTTATTAACAGTTTAATTTGAGATTTATTGTTATTCCCAAAAGCATACAAGAGGAATTGTCTTTGATGAGCTAATTTAGACTCATCAGAATTCATTATCTAGGTTCTTATAAGTTGGTTTAATTACCAGTACTCCTGTTCACATAGTCTTACAGGAAATTCAGGGATCTAAAATCATATTTAGTATGTGTGTTTGTCAGTATTCTGTCATTGGGGCAATCAGCTTAAAAAGAAGAATTGTTTATTTTGACTCAGTTTCAGTCTGTGGTTGCTTGGCTCTGTTACTTGGGGCCAGTGGCGGCCTAGAATATAATGGCAGAGGAGGACTACTCACCTCCTGACTACCGGGAAGAAAAGAGTCGGAAAGGTGCCAGGGTTGCCATCTCTCCTTGGAGGGCATGCTGCTAATGACTTAATGCTCTCCAGTTAGGCCCCACCTCTCAAAAGTTCTACCACTTACCAGCAGTATCATAAGCTGGCAAACAAACTTGCAACCCATGAGGCTTTTGGAGACATTTCAGATCCAAACTATAGCAATACCTCTTGTCACGATTTTAAAATACATGTTTTCTTCTCCCAACTTGTAGATCTCTAAAAAAGTAATTCTATTATTTCAACTACTGCTTTGGTGGAGGAAAGAACTGTAATTGTGTAAGGCTTATTTTCCCATGGCAGAGTTTCTGAGCATGAGACTTAGGGTCTTAGGCTTATTTTTTTAAAGCGAGTTGTTAGGCCCCTCCTGAATCTGAGAGTGGAGTCCAGAAATCTACATTTATAACAAGCTTTTTATGAGATCTGTGAAAGGTAAGATTTACCACTTAATGAAAAGGAGTAAGAAGAGAAGGAAGATTTCTTCCAGGCAATGAGAAGGCTGAGAAATTAGTTGAAAACCTTTTTTAGACATTTATTCTACACAGAAGACAGAAAGTGTGTTGAGAGTGAGTCAGGTGGGTGGGCAGTTTCTATGTTTGGGAAGAATCTCTCTGAAATTTTCCATTGGCGGCATGGTCTGCGTAAAGTTTATGAATGCAACTTCTTTGAGGTTGGAGCATGAAATGGTTGGTGTTTGGAGATTTGACTAGTAATTGTACCTTAATATAAATATATGTTATAAATAAATATATATGTATGAGCAGGCTTTAAAAGGAGTGTTTGAAAATGACTCATGTAACAATGTGTGTGTGTGTGTGTGTATATGTATACACACACACACACTATATGTATATACACACTATATGTATGTACATATACACACACACACTATATACTATCTATATATATAGAGAGAGAAAGAGAGAGTCATGGGTGGTCACATGCCAAAGAAATGAACATATGAATAACAGCAGTACCCGGAGTGCAGAGACTGTACTAGACATGGTGTTTTAGGCAAAAGATACATAGATTTCTCAAGCAGAAAGATGTCTGATGATGTAAATGGGCCCATACGAGATGGGCCAGTGTGATAGCTATAAGAGGGGCAAACAAATTCTTCCTCACTTTTTTAATCATAGACAATAATATATGGGGTTATAGACACCACAGATACAGGAGCTATGTCATGTTTCCTGTGTCATGGATACCATGGAATTCATAGCTAACATTTGTAACAATCAAATATTAGAGCAAGTGATAAATAAGTGGGGAGTGCCAAAATTAATTCATTAACATTTATCACAGGTATCCTTGCCTTCATGGCCTTACCTGAATTTTTTATGAAGTTTTTGAAAGAAATAAAAGGATTAAGGAAAGGATAAATAGCTAACAGGACAGGAGTTTTATTGTTGTAGAAATCTAGTGAGATACAAGAAGCCCTTCAAATTTCTGAGATATACTAAACTTTATGACAAAAACCTTCAGAGCAAAGCTGTTATTACAAAAATAGCTTTCTAGTGTTTATCTGTCCCTCAAGCGTATTAGAAACACTCCTTTGAGTTAGGATCTTTAAAGATGTTACATTAAAATATAGTTTTATTCCTTATTTGACTTTTTCTTCTTAGTGAAATCATAGTCCTAAAGAGATTTCTTTTGAAAACTCTGATCCTTTTTATAGATAAAAAGGATGTTTATAAGTGACAATGAATTTTCATTTTAAAAAATATAAAGCACAGAATAAATTGAATAATTACCCCATATTCTTTTCTGGGACATTGCAGTGTCATGGAAAGCATGAAAAATCTGAATGTCTGAAACCTAGGCTGGGGTTTCATCACCTTGAAGTGTTCTGAGAGTCATTTATTGTATTTAGAATTCAGCCTCTTCTTTTGGGGGTGTGAATAGCAATATATCTTCAAATGGCTGTTGTGAGGATTAAATCAGACACTGCATGTTAAATGACTACAAAAGCTATATATTATTATTGTATACTAAGTATGCATATAAAATCATTGTATACTAAGTATGAATATAAAATACATGGTTTGGTGGATGTGATTATGAAGCAGAATTCAGGAGACATTTTTTGGGAATATTCTAGATGTTCCTAAACAAAGATACTCTATACAGTTGTTTCTAAAATGGCAGAATACGAATCCCAGACTCATCAGAGCAATTGCGTTGAGGTTTAGAAGCCAAATGTATTTTTTTAAATGCAGTCACTATAATTTACAGATCCTGAAGAAAAGGACATTAATCTAAGAGAAACCCATGAGGGAAGGTCCAGGAAGAAAGTATCCTCTAGAAAATCCAGGGTCCCGAAGCCGCTCTGCAAGTGTGAGAGTAGAAGAAAAAATTGTTTAAAAACTTCACCTCTCTAAGCTAATGTTCGAGAATGGTTAACATTTCTCGGAGTGAGTATTAAGCTTCCTCCAAGGAAAACAACTCAGCTGCTAACGTCAGCCCTACACCAGTGCCAAGAAAATAGTGCTAAATTAGGGTTCTAGGAGAGATATGATTCAGTGAAGTATCATAGAACTCTCAACCCATAAACTATCTTTTGTAGTCCTTGAGAACATAAGAGATTACCAATAAATTTACTGACTCTTTCCTTTAGGAAAGGAAATTCCTAAAATCATGATTCAGCTTTTAAAATCAGTTTCCATGTGTAAATGTTATAGCTTCTGGGAAATACTGGAGCATCAAGTCATTCTGTAAAACCATTTTCAAATGTTTTAGCCTAAGACCTGAATAAATGTTTTTGGAGCCAAAGAAATAAGTGTTGATCTTAAATTTCTTTAGTCAAATGAAAGCACTATGATTAGAACTACCTTTAAAACTAGTTTTTATCAGAAGCCTGCAGGCAAGCAAATAAAATGTATAAGTTATGTGCAGAATTATGTATATAGAGTAATTCTATATTTGTAGATACAATGCAATATGACCACTTTCTGAATAATTGTCCAAATAATAAAAGCATTTATGGTTTTTCTTTGAGTTTTTATTTTAAAACAAAAAAAATAAAAATGATGATACAGAATTTCAAAGCAAAATAATAGATTAACAACAGGAGATCAATACACTTCATATTATCTTCAAAGTAGTTGCTCAGATTATAAGATATAGGCAAGCATTTATGTTTTAAGTAAACTTTTCGAACACCTTTCCAATAAATTTGGACTATTAAAAACTTGGATATTAATTGTTGCTCATATCTGATTTTGTATCCATTATCACCTAGATGTCTCCTTTGCAGTTAATGTTAGATTTTAGTCTATTTGTCAAAGTTGACATTAACTAGTTTGAACTTAGACTCTAGCATCTATGTGTATGTGCTTGATTTGCTGAAACCTAGCAACATGGTTGTTCAAAGATTTATTTATTATCCTTTGGTGCTCCTAAGCTTGTGTGTACGCGAAGAGTGATCTAACTTTGTGAGTGATTCTGTATAGAGAAAAAATTATATACAGAATAAATTAAGCCCTTAAAAACATATAACACATCTTTTCTAAAAACTTGTAGAATAAAGCAGTGGGACTGAAACAGATGAATTCTTTTATATGAAGTAACATAATATTGCAATTTTTACTCAGAATTTTTGTCTGTGAGTTTTTCCTCAAAGAACTGAGTCATAAAATTTGAAATGAAAACCTACTCCGTGAGTCAATGTATTCCTTTTCCCCACCTGTGTATGGCAGCTCACTTCAAACTTCTTTATGTTGCTGAAACACAGCTGTCTTCTCTAAAATAAAAATGCCCAGTGGACTGCAATAACCCAGAAGCACACCAAAGTACCACATCACTGTAAAACTGACCTTGGTTTCATAGCAGTAGGTCTATAGCTGCATGTTTCTTTTATTTTATGATTATTTTAAACTTAATTATAGTCTAAGTTTCTAAAATGAAGCCAAAGAAAATTTCTTTCATACCTATATTTCTTGGTGGTAGAAAACAAGTGATACTTGGGCATCATATTTTTAAAAACAAACATAAATCTGATTTTTCATTTTCCCTAATAAAAGGAAAATACAGTCACCCCCTCAGTATCCTCCAGGGATTGGTTTCAGAACCTTAACAGCTACTAAAATCCACAGAAGCTGTAGAATCCATAGAAGTCCATTCTACGTACTTTAAATCATCTCTAGATTACTTGTACAATTGAATGCAATGTAAATATCACATGAATAGTTGTTATCCTGTATATTTAGGAAACTACAACAAGAAACAATAGTCTATATACGTTCCATATAGATACATACATTCTGTATAGATACAGTTCTGTTTCCAAATATTTTTGATCCATGGTTGGATGACTCTGTGAATAAGGTTATAGAGGGTCATAAGTAGTTGTTTCTTCTGTCCTTCAGTTCTCTATATTTGATGAGCATGCCTCTACACCTAAGAATACACTGTTGGAAAAATTAATCTAAAATTGCACGTTATTGTGTAATATCCATTTTGTCATTTGTCCTCCCCCATTAAACTCTAGACTCTTTGACATTTGTTTTGCAAACCCATTCCCTGTCTTGACATCAAGTATCTAGTATTTGATGATCCAATGAGTAACTCTATAAGGCCAAAATTACAACAGTATGGCCTGTAAAATAATCAGTGCGCTGCTGATCTTTCTCCTCCATCCTGAAAGTGTCTAAAAGGCACCCAACGAAAGGTAAAAGCTCTAAAGTATTGGTCCCCAAATCTTTCAAGAGAGCTGCCATGGCTTACATGTAGACCTATAGACACAGGCTGATACCAATGAACACTAATTAGGGCATAGTTTAGCTCTTTTCATCTTCAAGCGGATGAAGTGAGGCCAGCAGCAGCAAGGGTACTTTGCTATAATAAGCCAATAAATACTTTTTAAATGATGCTTATTTTTGTCATTTTCATTCGAGATGAAGAATAAAGCCAAGTAGAGTAAAAAATAAAGAACACTTCCCCCGAGGGCCAGGGATTCAGCTCAGTGGCTCAAGTGCTAGCCTGGTAAGCACAAGGTTGTGAGTTCGATCCCTGGTACCAAACAAAACAAAACAAAGCAAAAGAACACTTCCCCCAATACTAAGTAGAAACTCCCAAGACCTTAACAAAATTTCCCATAGATTTATCACCTCTTAGGAGACTTTGTGGCTAGAGCTACAAAATCTCTTTTGCACTACAAGGGCCAGATGTTACCAACAAATTGTAACCATCCATGGCTACATCAGTACATGCCTTGCATAGTCGTTCCTAAGTGCACTCAGGAGGCATAAGGGATGGAGGTTATCATCCCAACCAGACCTTTTGAAGGTTTGAAGAAAAATTGTTCATGATAGATGACTTCTTTGTACTAAGACCTCCCACCAGTATCTGGCAGAAGCATTCTCAACTGAGGAAACCATTAAAACCGAAAAATACCCTAGATAAGAATTGCATACCTTGCACACCTATAATTACAACACTCAGGAGGATGAGACAGGAGGCTTGCTGTGAGTTCAAGACCAACCTGGTCTACAAAGTGAGTTCAAGTCAAGGGCAATCTAAATTGAAACCCTGTCTCAAAAAGACAAAGACACACACATACACACACACACACACACACACACACACACAGGCATAGCACTATATAGGGATGGATTTATGTAGCTGTGGCCAAGTCATCTTCACATTGTAGCAACAACACTAGACTGAAATAAATTCCTCAAACTTCAAACATACCTTATTTTTATCTAAGTACCAAAATACACTTTTAACGTAAATCAAATATTTTAACCACTTGGTATTGGAGAATATCTTAAACTCAGCACCGCTACAATGGTATAAATAACTAATTGGTGACCATTAATTTTAAATTCAACTACACATTACAGGTATCATCCTGGAGCTTCCCTGAATAGGTGTGGAGAATTAATTGTTATGTACAAAGTATTGCAGCATTCAATTGTGGTGAAGATGTGGAGTTCAGAAGGCCTTGGAACAAAAACAAGAAGTTAGCTAGGTGGTCACAAAGTTAGCCACGGAGCTCTGGAATAAGAGCTGCAGCGTGCAAAAGTAAAACACATGGTCACACCTGGTGTAAACGAATCTCTCCTTTCACCACAGAGTTCTGTAGCTCTTTGCAAAATATATCTAAAGATCAGGACCCAACCTTGAGAAGCATAAGATGGAAACTGAGTGCAGGGTTTAGGTACATAGAAGATAAAAAGTCTTTTGATTGACACAGCTTAATGTCAAATCACAAAAAAATTGCAGGTGAATTTCAAAGACCTTACCTTAAGTCTATTACATTAAGTGACATGAAATTGCTGGCATTTGGCTTTATCCTACTAAAATGCAAGAGTACATGGCTTAATCTTGGAGGAATTGCATCTAGTGATCAGAGATTTCACTTAACCTCCTCTGGAGTTCTGGTGTTCCACTGAGGACCCACAGGGGTCACCCGGGAAAGCAGCAATGGGTCGCAATGGAAGACATAGGAATGAGTCTCAGAACCTGCCTGCGGCACTCCATTCAGCAGTGCCACTTTGCCTGCTTCTTTCTAGTTGAGGCCTCCATAGAGTCTGATTTGCAAAAGGAGAGGGGGAGATGGCCATGCTGTAAAAGAAAAAGTTCAAAACCTATGAAGTTCATTTTTTAAAATGATAGAAATACAAATTTTGAGATTCCAGAATACTGAAGTCTTAAAACTGTAAACCAATTGAACCGTAAATAAATGTGATGATTATAAATGATATAAAAAGTAGGTGGAGTAGGAGAGGATTTTCATTTTTGATGACAATGATCCTCCTCCAGTAAAGCCAATGTCATGTTCAGTAAAAGTATATTCAAGTCAGTACTGTGAAATTTCTGAGCACGAACAGCATATCAGCTCATAAATGAATCTTGGTGGATGGTTATCTCCAAAGAGAAAGGTTATCTTTGAAGTTTAAACAATTTGAGACAAAAAGGTAAGCTAAAGGATATTGTTCAAACCACAAGTCAAATGACACACAAGTCAGAACTCAGAACTGCCGCTGGCCTTGATGGTTCATGGCAGTGTTTGGAGTGTTCGTGGGGACTTGATGGTTACTTGTCTAGAATCTGAGTTGTATCTATTTAGTCATTTTCCAAACAATTTAGCAATTGAAAGAATTGGTAATTATTTATTGAAATTTTGTCCACATTCTCATTCATCAACTAATTTAGGATGGTGAAGTTGATTGCACTTATGAGTACAAACAAGAGCACAGGTCACACTATTTCAAAGAGGTGATTTAAGCATAAAGCACTCTTTTTTGAAATTGGAAAGCCAATAGCCTTTTAGTAAATATTTTTACTATGATACTATATTGAATTTAAAATTTTAATACTGAATTTATGTTGTTCTGTGAAACATGAAATAATGAGTGTTACATTTTAGAGGCCCTTCATTAACACAAAAATAAGTTTTTAAGTTCTTTTATGTAAATAGCTGGAGAATCTGTTTTATCCTCTCCTATGAGAATACAAAATGGTCCACCTTCTAAAAAAGATCACGCTAGAAATAGAAGTATCTATTGATTAAATAATGCTCATATGTTGTTACACAAATTGAGCAAAACTTCCTACTACCAGCCAGCAAAAACCAAAAAGTATAATTAAATTTAAATTCTGCTGCCTGCGTAAGACCCAGAGACCCATCTCCACAGAGATGCAACTGAACTGAAGAGCTGCTTTCTTTTTTAAGGTCTGCTTAAGAGGCTTGCTTTAATATGCATTGTACTGTACTTTAAAAAACAAATTGAGTTGGTAAGCCAAATTTAAGTTTTTTACATTTAATGTTCAGATTAGTACTAAAACCAACTACCAATGTCTAGGTTCTTTGTTGGGACCCATTTTTTTTTCAGTGCCTGTGACAGGGGGAGGTTACCTGTCCAAGTATCAGCTTTAAAGTACCTAGACACCCTAAAACCATTGGTTGTATTCTGAAAAGAACTAGGGAACTCGTTAATTATCCTGAAATAGATAGGTGGAATGGCAGGCCATTTCCTGCACAAGTGTCTTTCTACACAGCCATAAAATCCAAAATGCACTGTGAATTGTAAGAATTTCAGAAATTTCTTCCTTTTTTTCTTCTTGAAGAAATGCTGATTTTCTGTATGATCTCAGAAATCCAAAAATATGTTCCTTCCTTTTCTTATACTCTACACTTTTTTTAGCATATTGTATTTTAAACTGTTTATGTGAACTTTAATAAGATGTGTTTGCTTAAGCATTGTACTTCACTTGTATTATATTAATCCAAAGTGTTTCTTCAAAGTCCCTTGATGCTGGTGATGGTGGTGATGATGTTTTGTTCTGGGAGGAAGCTCTTTTATTCACTGAATTTCAGAAATTTAAATATAACTGTAGAATGAGGTTTTTACTACAACCCTTTTTTTTAATTTTCATTTTTTTGGTTTTTGTTTTGTTTGTTTGTGACAAGGTCTCATTATGTAGTTCAGACTAACTTGAACTCATTCTGTATCCCAGGCTGGCCTCAAACTCATGGCAGTCTTCCTGCCTCAGCCTTCCAAGTGCTGAGATTATAGACGTGTGCTACCACACCTGACACTACAAGCTTTTAGAAAGATTTACTAGTCTCTTAATATGGTGAACTGGAAATCTCAGTGCACTGAGCTGTTTGCTCGCCTACTTGACAAAGTGCCTACACCACATAAACTCACTATGTACACAGACTTATCAGAAAGAGAATCATCAAAAGTGTCTAAATGAACACGTTGAAAGGTTTGTTGTTTGTTCACAGACATCACGAAAGACAAATCTTCAAGTGAGTCAGGGCAGCTGGGCATAGGACCCTGATTTCTGTCCTTGAGACTCATTTTTCATCAGCAACCTAGGAGAGGGTCTGCAAGCCGATGAGCAGGGCTTGGGCTTCCCTTGGAAGCACTGGCACTGGAAATCCCCAGACAGGAAGGTGAACCTGGAGGTGGAATCAAGCCAGGAAATGCAACTTCTTTCAAATTCGCTCTGGATTTGGCTTTTTGCTTTTATATTCCTTTCTCTTACCCCTCCCCTCGCCTCCCCTCTCCTCCCCTTGCCTCTCCCCTCTCTCTTTGTAAGGAAGAAAACAGATTTCTGCCAAACATTTTACAGGGGATCAAGAGAATGAATAGAGCTTGGTTGTTTTAATTTTTTAAAACGCTCTCAAGGAGATTGCCTAATTCCCTATGCCCTAGTTTCCCTGTAAGAAAATGAAAGCAATAAGGGCTTGGCCCACCTAGTGGCAAAGAGGAAGATGTTGAAAACACAAAAGATATTAGCCTCTACATAAGAAATGGATGTGCAAAATATTACTTGTTTATTAAGGTGCGTGAACAGATACAGGTAACCCAGGAACGATTTATACGCATAGTTCGGTAGTAGTCTGCCCTTAGAAAAATGGGATGGTCAAGTGTGTTTCTAGTGCCAACAACTCTGAGGAGCTGGTTTCTAGATATCAACACTTCATTCTAAGCTGGGAGATCCCTCAAGGAAAATAAGAGCCTTGAAGTTGGTTTGGTGTCCAAAAAACTTTCCAGCCAGCAGCTTGTTTCCTTTCCTTTTTTATGAATGGCAGTAGTATTATGCTTCGTTCTGCGTTTTCGACCAAGGCCATTCATAAAAATAAAAACAAAACAAAATAACAACAACAAAAATCTTTCTTGTCATAGTCTGGAGCCACTGGGTGCCAGAGGCTGGGAAAACATCCTGGCAGCCTTAACCGCAACCAGCGCTGAAAGTATTCAAGGGTCTGTTTGTCTGGTGGACTGAGAAGTACGAAGTGCTGCGTCTAAGGGTGGCCGGTAGAAGTTCTCTGACACGGACTAGGCCTGGAGCCAGGGCTGGCAGAGTTTCAGACATTGTCTTTTCCCTCATTGAAGTGTCGGGACCTAATTCATGGAAAATTGGGCGAGCTGGCAGGCCTTGCAGAGGGTTTCATTGAGCGGCGCTGCGCGGCCGCAGTCACATGAATAGGGGATCCTCGGCCAAAGCGGGAGGGGCAATGTGAGCTGCAGAAACCAGCCAGTCTGCAGGCATGTGGGTGGGTTTGAGGCAGTTTGGAAGTCAACACGTGTACAGGTGTAATCGGCAGACAAAAGAAGAGAAAGCAGAGTAGACTGTTCTTACAAATGACCCTTTTGAAATAAATACCCTCAATCTATACTTTTCCGTCCTGGGGGGCAAGAAATTCTAGCCTTCTTGATTTGATTCCATCACTATCATCTTGATAGTGATGTCATCTGTACTGTAATTTAAAGTCACAGGAGGACAGTTTTTTCAGTGAGCAGAAAATATCTTGTCATTTATTTTATTTTTATCTTGTCCCTCCTAAAAAGACTGATTTTTTTTTTTTCTGGCAGTAACAAAGTTTCATTAAAGGCAGGAAAAGAAACAGGTGAGGCAGAGTAAGTTTGGGCCAAGTGAAAGTAGGAAAAGATAAAACTCTGATAATTTTGATGTAACATTTTCACTATGCCAGTAATAAAACATCACATACCACAGAAATTCTGCCAGGAAGGAAAATGAACAGGTACATTTGATATAGTGAATTTACCCTAGTTTCTGTTACTTGGAAAACTGTACTAATTTTGTCTCTTTAATTTGTGCTATAAAAGTAAATCAGCCTCCTGATCAGAATGGTTCAGTTCCATTTACAAGCCTCGTAGTGTGTAGATGGAATAAGTAAAGTCTATATTCAAGCATGAAACTGTGAACTGGAAATAGTACATCAAGAAACTGGGGCTTCAAATCCATATTTTACAATGCCAAAGAATAACAAGTGTTTTCTAACACTGTAATAGAAAATTAATTTAGGCTGTAAGAAAAATATCCCTGAGGTAATTTTCTATAAAAGGGAAAGTTTTGGTCTATGTATACAAAGATAAATGATAGGTAGGTAGGTGGGTAGATAGATAAATAGATTTTTCAAATGATACCATCAAGAATGTGAGTGAATTCACAGAATAGGAGAAGATATTTGCAAGTCATATATGTGGCAAAGGATTGTATCCGGGAATTAAAAAGAACTCTTTAGACTCCATATTGAAAAGATGAATAATTCATTTTTTAAATGAACAAAGGATTTGAATAGATATTTCACCACAGAAGGTACACAGATGGCTAACATGAAAAATTGCGCAATAGCACTGGTTGTGAGGGAACCTCAAATGTAAGCACTAACATTCAACTTCACACCCAGTTGGATGTCTGTGACAAAAAAGACACACAATAATAAGTGTTGGCACAAATGTAGAGAAGTTGGAACTATCGTATATTGCTGAAGGAATTGGAAAATAGTGTAGCTGCTTTGAGAAACCATCTGGCAACTGTTCAAAAATTGAGGAAAAAAAAGGATTGACATGTCACCCAGAAATTCCTTCCACTCCTACGTAACCCAAGAGAAATGACAACATGTCCACAATAAAACTTACAGATGAATGCTTACAATGGTATTAGTTATAAGAGCCAGAAGTTGAAAATAAACCAAATATCCATCAGCTGGTAAATGGATAGTTAACATCTATACAATGAAATACTATTTGGTATAAAAGAAGAATGAACAACTGATGCATAACTAATCCTTAGCAAATTATGTGAAAGAGGCTAGACCCAAAAGATGATCTACTGTATGATTCTTATATGAAGTGTTCACAATGAGCAAATGTACAGATGTAGGAAGTAGATTGATGGAAGTTAGGCATGGAGGGGTGGCTGGGAGATGGAAAGAAATGAAGAGTCACATTAATTGACACAGCGTTCTCTTTGGGGAGATAAATATATTCTAAAACTGAATTGTGGTAATGGTTGCACACTCCTGGCACACTGAACACACAAAAATCTCCGATATTCTTTAAATGAGTAAAATTGTATAGTGTGTAGATTTTTGTCTCAGTAAAGTTCTTTTAAAAAAATAAAATAAATTAGATACTTTGTCAAATTTTCTAATATGTAGACTTAAAAAAAGTAACTGACTAGCATGCTTATTTTGATACAGTCGGTATGCACACTGGACTTCAACTGGGCATTGTTTTTCACTAAGATGACCTTCATTGTATTTTCTTAACAAAGTTATGACTAAACCCTTTAATCTCTGAGGATACATTTGAACTTCAAATTTTTTTCTTTGCTTTACAGTCATTACATTTGAAAGACTTATAGTTAATATTTTTTGCTGTAGACAGTTCCTTTTAAAACATAACATTCTTTTTTGTTGTTGTTTCTTCCTTAGCCACAACAAGTCGTTCAGAAGAAGCCTGCTCAGGTAAAAGATGGTCACTATGATTTTTCCTTTTCAGTTATTATTAAAAAGTAAAGTAAAATATGTACTTAATAAAAGTTCTCAAGTTAAGCATTTAATTAGTATTAGTATTTTTCCTGATTTGTATATTCTTAAGATGTATCCTATGAAACTAAGAATATCTGTTCTGAGATTGTGTTTAAAAGCACTCAAACTCTAGATCCTCAAGGTATTTAAATGTAAATACTTTAAAAAATCAAAACTTGTATTTAGAGCCCCATATGTAAATATTTAGTTTTTAGCATGTGTTTTGCCTATTCTTAAACATCAAATTCTGTCCTTTCTGTTTGACTGCTGTATTTCTTTGACTTACAGAAGTTATTAATTGCAAATTATTTCTTGATTTGTGACCAGAAACATCTGTTCATTGAATTAGTCTACATTATAGACTACAACATTTGCTGATCTTAAAACACTCCCAACAGGGCTGGGAACCTGCAACATTAAATTATACTAATTTTGCAGATTAATGAACTTTCAGGACTTGGTTAAATGTCTAAATCATAGCCTCTGAAACTTCTGGCAATATTAAAATTAGAAACCAGCTTTAATTTCTTTGTCCCATATGCCTGGAGTTCTTTCTCCTAACTGTAGACTATACATAGAAACATAAAATTCATATTTATTGAAGAAACGTAATTTGGAAGGAAACAAAACTGAAGAGTAAATTAATAATGATTGCCAATATTGCGACCTATTACAGTGCAAGAATGTCCTGCTGTTCTCTTTCCTTCTGGATTTAAATAGATACCTTAAAAAGCTCTAGGCAGCATCATGTAAAGCCTACTAAAGCAAATTATTAGACAGTGTCATGACTTATCAAGTTCCTTGTACATTTCTGTCATATAATTTAAAATATTTATAGAATCTTTTTCCCTAGAGGTCTTTTTAAAATGTACCTTTCATCCTGTCCTCTTAAGTAAGGACAGCTGGGAAAAACCATCTGAGCAGTCGTTTTAATCTCCTACTTTTAAAGATGCTGCTTGGAAGAAAGTAGAAGCTTTTAAACACATCTAAGGATCTAGGAGAAATGAATTCAAATAATTGCACATGTGCTTTAACTGAAATAAAAGCAGGGATATTATGAAAAGCAAAAATGAATCTCACTGCTGCTTTAAAACTTGATATTTTGAAGAGGAGATCCCAAAAAGTGATACCTTGTTTCACAAACTTAATTCTTTCTGTGTTTCTGGTAGCAAAATAAATTGGATGAGAACTGAATCAAATTTTCCTGTAAGATCAGTATTGAATGTAACTATTGAACTTGATTTTGTCCTCACTCAGTTTGGTTTATAATTAGACTTGTGGAAAGAAGTAGATTTGTAAACCAAGGTAGCACTGTATATTTAGGCTGTGTAAGTAAGAAAACCAAAGAGACCATGCAATGACATCTCTGAGCATTTGAGTCAGAGGTACTTTGCAGCATTTTCACTGTTGTTGCTTGGCCGCTGACCTATAATACACTGATAACCTCCTGTGATTTGTGAAAGCACTGATTTAGTCTGCATTCTTGTAACAGGGAAGGTAAGTTGAATAAAAAGTCATGCATCCTAGAAATGTGTAATCTAATTCAGAGCTTTTTATACTGACTACATATTAAAATTGCCTAGAGATTATGTATACACATATATAAAATGCCTGGGTGCTACTCAGAGGTAAGGCGGAGCCGGCCTTTGTGAGCCAAATGTGATGATTTCCTACAAATTCTGTGGTTAGTGATATCACAAGTGCATAGCTTGAAATCCGCTCTACTGAACATATTTAACCATGGAAATGAACAAATGCTGCAAATCTGGACTTTTTTCCTAGAGAAAAATTAGTAAACATTTACCTCCGTACCAACAGCACCTTCATAAATTCTGTTCATTTGCTCTGGAGACCCAAGCATAAGTGTGTACTATGAGTACTCTACATGATCCTAATGTGCAGCCAGGAAGGAAAGATACAGTATTCAGTGAAAACACATGAAAAGATGTTTGGACATTTGTTGAACAAATGACCACAGAATGTCAGATGGATATCAGCCACATAGAGCATACAGATGGATGAGTAGAATGTCATGGATTATTAAGGCGAAGGTTTCCTGAAGAGTGGAACTCTATCATTTTGTTTGATTTTTGTTATTGTTTAGTTGCAGAAAGAAAAATGAAACCATAAAGAAAAGAAATTGTTATAGATGAAATAAATAGCTTATATGAAAGTAGAGTGGCAGGAACAGATACATCTCAATGACAGATCATTAATTTGTCTGGAACTGATTGCAAATTAGGCTTCAATTCACCAAGATGTAATACAAATGAAATCACAATTTTTTTCCCAAGAGAATCAGGAATCTCCAAGGAGCCACAAGTACACAAGATAGACCCTAAGTGATCAGTCTGGCTGTTTTTCAAGCCCTACTTCAAATTTACCCTTTAAAGGAGAGGAGCTGAGACTTAGAATTTAAAAAAAAAAAGAACATGAGCTCATTGGAGCACCTAATTTGTATTGTCTAAAGATACAGTGATAAATTATATAAACATGGGAACTACATGGAAGTTCATGGAGGATAATGTAAATTTTACACTACATTCAAAAGAATCTCTTCCTTTTCCATCTGTTTTTTTCAAAATACCCTCCCAGATGGCTTTTCCATGTGGCAATCTGGATTAACTCAGGCTCATATCCTTTCTTCATCAAAAGCACCGAGGGGTTACTTTCTGATTCTGCTTCGAGGTGATGAAGATTTTAACAAAAGTAAATATTTTACATGCAAAGAAATGGTCTCCACAGTGTGTAAGCAGACAGGTTTTTTGTTCTGGCTCCTTTACTGGGCTAATTAATATGTCTTTATCCTAATTATACATCTAGGAAATGGATAATAACAAGGCCTCTTCCATAACTCACAAGGACATTATGAGAGACTCATATGTATATAAATTTCATGCTAGATATTATGTTCTGATTTATTTGAAGTTGCTAAATTTTAATGTCCCAGGATTGGGAATTTAAAATTCTAATTTAATAATTTAAAAGTTCTAATTATTTCAAATGTTCTGCTTTTTTAACCTTGTGTTTTCATTGCATGGTTTTAAAATACGAATTTTTTTTATAGTTTAGGGGATGTTGTATACTAATTACTAAATCCTATCATTGGGACTAACAGTCAGAGTCACCTTTCTTATATGTACGTCACATGTGTACAGAACTACAAAGACTGTATGGCAAACTGTTTACGCCATCAAAGTCTGAAAATTCACAGCTTCAAGACTGTCACTTTTAAAATTAATATACAAAGTATCAAATTTCTAAGGAGACAAATTCAGAATTATGATAAATTTCAGCATCTACATAAACATTTATGTCTGTGTATGTAAGTACCTGTGTATAGAGAGGAATAAATAGGCAAGAGAAGCACTACTGTGGGAATTTGTGTTTGTAAAATGCAAACTTCAAATGTACCCTATAATCCTAGTGGGAAAGGTAACCATCACTTAAATGTCTAACTAGAAATATGCACAATATTCACATTAATTGTTTTAAAAATTCCAAAACCAGTGAAACAGTGAACTTTGTAACATTTTCTTTAAAATGATAAATAAATAATAAATAGACATTAACTAATTAGAAATCATACAAATAAATAGAAACTAGCTAGTTCTTAACAACTTGAAGTGTCTTGAGTTCTCATCCATATGGTTCCTATTCCAAACTTTAGAAGGATTAGAGGTATGTGTTTTGTCCTTTAAAAAAAAATAAAATAAATACCTTTAAAGTGTCAGGCTATTATTATCAATAGAAGAACCTCAGCTTCTCATTTTTATTTTTATAAAAATAAGTCTATCTTGAAGTTGTAAAAATGGTTTTACTAGCTTATTGCATGACTTGTTGTTTCTTGATGTTCCATTTTAAGGCTTTAAACTAAGATGTATAATTCAGACATTTTTACTTACCTTGGGAAACCAAGTTTTTAAAATCGTAATAGTTCTTCATGGATTCTGTCTACTTTCCTCATTGTTATATAACAACAAAAACTATACTTCTGGCAATCAAAGCAACTACAAACCTGTTCTTTTCAATTTCCCAATGAAAGAACTGGAAATTTTTCAGCTTAAAAAAAAAGAAAAAGTAAAGAACAAAACAAAAATAACCCAGACAATTGGAAACAAAGCTTTCAGTTTCAAAGTGAAGACTTTACCTGTGAGTAACATCTTCTGTGGGTGATACCAAGGCAAAGCAATCTCAGTAAGCCTTGGTTATCTTGGGATTCTGCCCTCCTTTTAAAAAAAAATGTTGAATGTTTTCACAGAGACTTCAAGGGCAGTTTTAAGGATGTTTATATTTCAAACAACCTAAACATTGTTTGGAGTAAAATGAGAGATTTCGTTTTTGGACAAGCAAGTTGATGAATTGCAGTCAGCATCTTGTTCTCAAAGAAAGCATTTTTACGGGGGCCTTTTAGTCTCGACACACAAAGAAGGAAGGAAAGATCATTCTCATTCTAACACTCATCTTTTACATAGTACCTTGGCCAATGCAGTAAATAGTTCATAATAAATCAGACTTGCAAACAGTTACTCGTCTGCTCACTTGGGGAACACAGTGATTTATAATACCTAAGTCATAAAGCGGACTGATTTATTTATTTTCTTACTTATGTTCTTTCAAGCTGGTAAAACATTTTGTGGGCCAGTAAACATTTGGTACCAACTGGCAAAACATGAAGAATCATATCAAAGGCTTCCTTGAGTGGCACTGTTTTGTTGTATAGGAAATACTTTTTGATTTAACCTCTGACCTCTGACACTGCAAAGGTCAAGGGAAAGGAGAGAGCAAAGCAGCAACCAACATTTAACCCTTGATAAAGTGCCTCAAGGACGTAGTGGCACAGGAAAAGTTGGAGGGCAGAGGAAGCCTATCAAGATGATTATTAACCATAAACAGATGACGTAATTAGCTGAGCTTACATTTGTAATACAGGAATATTAGCAAGATGAAGTCAGCTGTTTTTTGGCAGAGAATATTTTAAAGGGATGATATAACTTCTAACAGAAGCAAAAGAATATCATTTGACTTAGGCAATATATAAGACTCCAAAAGACAAACTTTACTGTTTCTGGACTTGACAGATTTGTTATAGTTTTGTTTTGTTTTGTTTTGTTTTGTTTTTAAAGCATGACTATTTGTAATTGTGTTCACCAGGCTACACATGAAATGGCACTATTTGTGGACTTTTCCTATTTTTATTACAAAACACTTTTCCTCTGCTTTTGAGTGACCTGGATTAAAACCAAATATTTATTCAATGTCCAGGCTGGGGATATAGCTCAGTGGTACAGCACCTGCCTGGCAAGCACAAGGTCCTGAGTTCAATTGCCAGTACCAATAAATAAACAAACAAATAAATAAATAAGTAAGATATTCAATGTCTAAACGTTCTTCCAAAGATCCAAATTAATATGTAATAAATAGTAACTGGCCATAAAACCTGGTCTTTCTAAGAAAATCTTCATAATTCAATAGATACATGTTGCTGTGCCTAAGTCACTCCCCCCCCCCTTTTTTTTGTACTGGGGATTGAACCTGTGACCTCACGCTTGCTAGGCAGGCACTTGTACCACTGAGCTAAACCTCTAGTCCTGTCACTCCCTTTATACCCAGGAAAAAGTTGCTGGTCACTCAAATATCTACCAAATAATTCATTATTTGTTGACTTACTGTGAGTCCTGATTTTTTCATAATCTTACTCAAAAGTTAATTCAGCATAATGAAAAACGTTGGCACAGTTAGGATGAAAATCTGAAGATGTCCTATTGCTTGACAATAAATATAGCAGCTAAGCAAAATGTTTTACACACACAAATGAAAGGAAAAGGTTTCTCCTACTCTGTGTAATGATGGAAATCTGTGGGGATCACATGACTCGCAGAAGTGCATCTTTGAATCTAAATTTTACTTTTATTTGGAAAGAACTTTTTTTTATCTCATTCTTAAGACTATTGTTGAATCACACATAAAGAAGTAAATACAGAATGGGTAATTAGAATTAATAATCACTGTTTCACACTAGCCCTAAAGGATTTTTCTTCATTTTTAAAGGTTTCCTATGTGATCATTATATTCTTTCTCACACAATCTGACCATGCAGCTAGACCATTACCCTTAGTGCCACAACTGGCATGTGCGGTCAGCGACATCTAAAATCAACCTTCTTTATATAAAACACGCCCCGCCAAGACCTTAAAACTAACTTTTAGGAAGTGGGTGGCAACTTTTAGAAGTGGCTCCGATGCCTGTGTCATGTTCTGTGCATACTGTTAAAAGGAAGAATAAGTTAGTACGAATGCTGCGAATAGCACAAATTTCAAGTCTCTTTTTGAAAAACATATTCCCGCCCCAGCATTTCCATCAGAATCCCTTGCACTTGCAGATTATATGGTTTATATACGTTCCATTCAACATGTTTTTTAAATCTGCTATAAAGTTTTCCTAGTTGGAGGAAATAATCACTTTCCATGAAGTTAAACAGCCCCAATCCATTTTAAATTAAAATACCTGACAGAAAAATAGAAAAACTTGGCTTCAAGGTTTTGTGGGTCTCTTAGCTGCAGATGGAACTTGAAAGATTGGTTCCTGGTCATTCCTGCTGAGGAGAGGAACCTTTGATTTCTGTTCTGTCCAGACTGACTTGAGGTAATCACAAACACAATAAACTCGTAAGCATGTCCTTCTAAGACCTAAAATGCTGAACATATTAAAATGACCAAGATAAAGTCATTTGTCTTAAACTACCTTTTCTTGATTAGCAGGTATTTGTAGCTTTATTGGAAAGATAGCTTAAATTACAAATGTATTTCTAGCCTGCAGTATCATGTTTTGAAAAAAAGTTGGAGAATCATTTTCAATTAAAAAACACAAAGACATACTAAAACTGACACACATACAAAGAGGGGCATCACAGTGACAAAACCCTTAAAGTTTGCAGGGAGAGCATTTCCAGTTCCTGGTTCCATTTAGAATTTACTGGCCTTTCTTCCACTAAAGACCTGCTGTTTAGTCTGCATTTGAAAATTAAACCCAGAGCTTCAGCGCTCAGCCTTAAAAATTGAACTTTCTTCCATTGTACACCCTCACCATGCCTGTGTGGTAAGATCCATGATGAAACTCAAGACATTTTAAGATTCCATAAAGCACTAGGAATTAACGATGGACACTAGGCTGTCTTCTTTCCCCCTTTTTAATCATTTAGCTGAAGTATATCTAAAGATATGGACCACATCCATTGCACTGAAAAATTTGAAAAAATGGTAATATATGTAAACTGTATTTCTGGGTCTTAGTGTGGATTTTTTTTCAGGTTTGGTCAAAGCAGTGAAAGAGTTACATTTATTAAATGAGTTTAATGAAAAATTGCTCTCCAACTTTTCCCATTGTCTTTCCCCCTTTTATCAGTTTTCTTATAAAATCACACAGGTTTCAACCCTCGTGTAGTGCAGCCTCAGTTGTCTTGGTAAAGCAGCTGCATGAATGGCTAGGAGCTGCTCACTATTTAGAGGTTTTAGTGGCTGGTGCTCATGAAAATGTCACTGTGTACTTCCACTCTGCAAAATCCTTTTATCTTGACATTCCTGAAGCCCCATTCCAAAGGTAGCACCAAAGAGCTGCTGATTGGCTTTCCCAACCCATCAACTAGTTCCTGATGAGATGGTGCAATTCATGACCACAATATTTCAGTCTCCTAAGTACTTCAGGGCCACCATTGAGAAGCTACTTGCACGCAAAGGTCTTCTGGCAGAATTTTGCAAATGTACAGCAGTTCTTAAAAAAAATGCTAGGGTCCAAGCTATTGTCTATAATACATCACCATGTCTTCTAAATTACTAAAGAGGATCAAAAGATAGAAGCTAAAGATTCCCTACCAACTACTTTGTTGGGGAAATAAGATTCTTTGGAGACAGGATAGTCACTTGCTTACTCGCCATATCCCATGTTTCTATCCACTGTTGGCACTGCAGAAGTGTCCTGGGTGAAGTCTAGTCTGACTGTGGCACATAGGACAGCTGAGGGAGTTTTCCAGCTCCATCTTGTTCCCAGTAGAGAGCATCTTTCATTTTCCTATACATACCTATGAGATAGCAGCCATGCATGTCACAAACGACCAGGTCCCTGTAGAAGTGAGACCTGAGGTTTGCAGAGAAGAGAAGTACCAGTAACCCCTACAGCATTATCTGCTTGCAACCATGCCTTCCTCCTAAGGGAAGACTGTGACAAGAAGAGACATGGCCTCTGACATTTGAGAATACCATAGTGGTGAACATATGAAAGCCCACCTTGTCGCTCAGTTTAATGGAGTAAGGCTTCCCACTCTGACCGCCTGGTCATATTCCCACTACTAATTGATAAATACTTGCAGAAGAATTTCAAGGTCAGGGGAAAGATACATAAATAAAACAGCTTCCCATGTTGTGTTAAGAAGTATTAAGTAAAGGAAACAATAAGAAGGATCATTTTCGCCTGAGTTGTGTCTAAGGGGTTTGACTATCAGAGTTTCAGGAGCTTGAATCAAGCAAAGTGTCTGGGAATGTTTTGAAACACTGATCACATTCTATCTAATCAAGGCCTTTGTAAGTTCATGGCCTGAAAATGCTATTTTTTTTCCAGATTTTGAAGCACATTGGTCTTCAGACAGTAGAGGAAAATCAAGCATTTAGAGATATAATAATTACAGCTTGGTCCAGGAGGTTTTCCAGCTTGACTGGTTCAATTAATTTGTTAACTGTGAGAAAGCAAAATAAAATACTCCTCCCAGCTTCTATACTGTGGTCTGTCTCAGAGCAGTAACATAAGTCCACACCTCATGTCATAATGAGAAGTGAGTCCTTTGGGAGCAGACAAAGAGTATATCTGCCGAACAGCTTAGTGACTTTCTGGAATTTAAATATTAAGTGAAAAGACAAGGTCATAGGGCAACTGATCCTTGGCTTGTCTCTCTTTCGTCTGTCCATGGCTTTGATCATGCTACATCCTCCTTTGTGACCAGGACTCCACAGAGAATCTCAAGGTCATGGCTTGTTGCCTCGTCAAGAGGTATAAACCTGCTGCTTAAATATGTGAAGCCCGCATTTGGGGGCTGGGAGGAAAGGGGAGGTAGCTTCATACTTTCCACATTTCCCACAAAACCCAGAGCAGACTAAACAAAACCAGTGTGAAATCTCATGACTTGATGCTGCTGTGGTTATATTTTTTAAGCTGTAATCCATTCATTTGTATGTGTGTTTATTCCCAGGATTTACAGCTCTCTAGGTCTTTGGGGGAAAGAGAATGTTTGAAACCTTTTGCAAAAGGTTTGCAGTAAGTGGTGGCCTGTGATTAAAGTCCAGGCTACATTTTGTGTGTGTGTGTGCACAGTCATGTGAATGCCCGTTCATGGGGGCCGTTTTCCTCCCATTTGCTGCTTTTACGCAAAAGCGTCACACATGGTAGCATTTAGGAGCCCCTTCACAGCCGAAGTGTTTCAGACACTAATGAATGGAAGTTTGCTCATATAATGCAGACAAGCTCTAAGGCCTGCTTTACTGAATGGTGTACTGTAGTGACCTGGGAAAGGAAGAGAGGTATAAATTGTGTCAGCTAGCCACCCAGACAAAATGAAGCCATGTGGAAAATCAAATCTATTAAAGTATGAAGGTTGTTATAAGCTGTTTTAAGCTGGCCGTTCTTTAAGGGACTTGGTTTGCTGTGGGAGTAAATGTTTACCTCTTCTCCCAGATCTTTTTCACATGCCATGCGAGGAGACAATGTGCAGCGTTTGATAAAAATCATCCTCTCACTAACGACACTTTTATCAGAAATGTTTATTGTCTCCGTTTTACCACCCATGTCCTGAAAGGTAGAGCACATTTGTTAAATAAGCAAAAGGAAGGAGAACTTTGCAGCACAGGCTGGTTTGCAGAAACCCCAACAAATTCCAGAGCCATAAGGAATCAGAAAAAGGGAAAGAGAAAGAGGAGTTAGGTTTATATGAAGAAGAGGCCCTGCAAAAACATATATATTAGATTTTCTCTGCTTGGCTGGCCCACCATTAAATATTTGGCTGAACTGGATGGATTTAGTATTGGGATTGAGCAGTTATGCCAAACTTTGGTCATTGTCTCAAAATGTGCTTTAATAAATACAAGAATGAGGAAATGGCTTTGGAAAGGAACTTTGCAGTCATTCTCTTGGCTCTTTCTCCAAATCCACTGGTGATCTCCCCTACTTCTGCACAGGGCTTAGTAGTCACATGTGGGACCTCACAACCGTCTGACCTGGCCCAAACCTGGCCCTACTTGAACTGTAACCCTGGGGCCAGTCTTTTCAGTGCCTTGGTTTTTCTCCAGTACCTAAAGGCATTTTCAGTGCCTTGGTTTTTCTCCAGTACCTAAGCATTTTAAAAATATCAGCCATTATGACCAATATCTGGAGAATGGGTTTATTCCTCAAGAAAAGATTCCCTTAACTATTTTAAAACTGATGACTGGCATCCTGTCAGGAAAAATTTACCCATTTCTTTTTTACTCTACTTGGGCGAGTAAGCTTACATTGGCCTGACAGTCTCTGGAAGGCAGACAATTGAATTTGCTGACCAGCCTCCAGGATGTCAAGCCTTAAGTCAACAGTGGCTAATGAGGGCTCTGGGAAAAAACAACACCTTGATTCCTCAATTGCGGTGGAAGAAGCCCTGGGAATGAGGGCTGGCCAATACCCATGGCCCTGTTCTGAAGCCAGCGTCGTGTGCTGTGGAGCAGGTCGCCTCTGTGCTACTGCAGGAGCCCTGCACAGCCTAAAGTTCACTTACGACCCGCGTGTCCTTTGTGTGTTACAGGAGGAGACTGAAGAGACATCCTCACAAGAGTCCGCCGAGGAGGATTAGGGGGCACCCACATTGGATTTCTACCTCAGCAGCAGTTGAATCTTTCGAAGGGAGAAGACACTGCAGTGACCACTTAACTTGCTCTATGGCCATGGTCTTTCCACTTTCCGCGGGGCAGGGCGGGAGGGGCGGGGGGGCGGGGGCGGGGTGGGGCGACATCACATAACCTTAAAAAGGACTATATTAATCACTTTCTTTGTAATCCCTTCACAGTCCCAGGTTTAGTGAAAAACTGCTGTAAACACAGGGGACACAGTTTAACAATGCAACTTTTAATGACTTTTTTTTCCCTTAACCTACTAATAGTTTGTTGATCTGATAAGCAAGAGTTGGGTGGGTGAGAAAGATTCTGAGTTGTTGGGTTTAGTCAATCACTGCACTGCATTTGACAAGAAACGCGCCACGCTGGTGACGCGGGGCATTCATATAGGAAAAGCGAAAAGCGCGGTGTGTGACATCGCGTGGGTCTGAGACGCCACCCCCACCCCAGCTCACAGTAGTGAACCCCTCTGTTTAGAACACCAAAGATAAGGACTAGATACTATTCTCTCCTTTTTCGTATAATCTCGTAGACACTTACTTGATGATTTTTAACTTTTTTTTTTAATTTCTAAGTGAGACGAAATGCTGATGTATCCTTTCATTCAGTTAGCAAACCAGGAAAACTTAGGTTCATTTTTCAAAAAGGGAAGTAAGCAAATAAATGTTGCCTACTCCTGTATTTATGAATATCACACATATCAGCAGGAGTAATAAATTTACTCACATCACTTTGTTTTTTCAGGACCACACTTTGTTTTCTGAAAATCTGCTTCCTACAGAGCCAAAATGCCCTTTAGCAATAAGTAACACTTGTCAGCCTCAAAGCGTTTAAGGAACCTAGACAAGTTCATGATTCTCTCTGTAATTTAGTGAAAAGGTACAACAGAATAATGCATGATAAACTCACCTGAATGATGAGGTGGGGAGGAATGAAATCTAAATTTCTTTGCTATAGCTAAATGACAATTTAAAAAGCACTCTGTGTCTCTCTCTATCTCCCTCTCTTCCTCCCTCTCTGTCTCTCCCTCTCTCTTCCCCCTCTCTCCATTGTATATCAGTTTTGGTGAAAGACCTAAATACCACTTACCTCAAATTAAGCCTATGTGTTACGTCAAGTAATACATTTTGACATAAGATGGTTGACCGAGGTGCTTTACTTTAGTTTCCGTTCACCATCTCTTCATTCAAACTGCACTTTTAGCCAGAGATGCAATATTCCCACTATTCAATACTACCTCTGAATGTTACAATGAATTTACAGTCTCGTACTTATTACATGCTGCTATACACAAGCAATGCAAGAAAAATACTTACTGGGTAGGTGATTCCAATCATCTGCAATTGTTTTTGTACACTTCATTACAGTTAAAGAAACAAACTCTTTATTCTGTTTCAGCATGGCTATGTATTTTTCTATGATTTTGTAATTAAAATTTTACAAATACTTGTTTCAGCTTCTCTGCTAGATTTCTACATTAACTTGAACATTTTTTTAACCAGTGGCTCCTAGGTTCTAAGGATAATTTTCTTTACTCACACTATACACACACACACACACACACACACATATGCAATTTGACTGTAATGTTTAATTACCCTTCATGTCTGTACCTCAAATGAAATGTTTAAGGAAATAGACTAATTGACTTGCAAAGACCTACCTCCAGACTTCAAAAGGAATGAACTTGTTATTCGCAGCGTTCATTTTTTTTCCCAGTGTTTGAAATGGTTCAAACTGCAGCTATCCCTAAGCAAAACTATTTTTGTAAGGCATTTAATACAAAGCAACACATTTTTACATACTTTTGCAAAAATAAGTAAGCAAATAAAATGAAGCCAACCTTCAAAGAAACTTGAAGCTTTGTAGGTGAGATGCAACAAGGTCAACTTTTGCCTAATGCAATCAAAATATGTGTTTTTTAAAGATTAGTTAAGTATAGGAAAATGCTTGACAGATATTTTCATGTATTTTACACAAATGTGATTTTTGTAATATGCCTCAGCCAGATTTATTTTGAACACTTCTTATGTAGAGTATTTTATGCCTTTCTCTCCTAGTGAGTGTGCTGACTTTTTAACATGGTATTATCCACTGGGCCAGGAGGTAGTTTCTCACAACGGCTTGTGTCAGTATGACTTTTAGTACTGAAGCCAAATGAAACTCAAAGCCATCTCTCTTCCAGCCGCTTTAGGGAGGTAATTTCAAAGGCCACATACCTCTCTGAGACTGGCAGGTCGCTCACTGTTGTGAATCACCAAAGGAGCTGTGGAGAGAATTAAAACTCAACATGACTGTTAACTGTGCATTAAATAAGCAAATAAACAGTGGCTCATAAAAATAAAAGTCCCATTCCATATCTTTGGATGGGCCTTTTAGAAACCTCATTGGCCAGCTCATAAAACTGAAGCAGTTGCTCATGTTGGCCAAACTCTGAGCACTGAGCAATTTCCATCTCTGATGAAGTTACTCTCTTACTTCCTGTACGTTGTACAATCAAAACACACTACTACCTCTTAAGTCCCAGTATACCTCATTTTTCATACTGAAAAAAAAAAAGGTTGTGGCCAATGGAACAGTAAGAACATCATAAAATTTTATATATATAGTTTATTTTTGTGGGAGATAAATTTTATAGGACTGTTCTTTGCTGTTGTTGGTCACAGCTAAGTAAGACTGGACATTTAACTTTTCTACCATTTCTGCAAGTTAGGTATGTTTGCAGGAGAAAAGTATCAAGACGTGTAACTGCAGTTGACTTTCTCCCTGATCCTTTGAGTGTCTTCTAACTTTATTCTTTGTTCTTCATGTAGAATTGCTGTCTATGATTGTACTTTGAATCGCTTGCTTGTTGAAAATATTTCTCTAGTGGATTATCACTGTCTGTTCTGCACAATAAACATAACAGCCTCTGTGATCCCCATGTGTTTTGATTTCTACTCTTTGTTACAATTCCATTAAATCAACAATAAAGTTTGTTTAAAATAGGTCAAGGTGGGAGACATTCACAAGTCTTTTTATTCCATGTCTTGCAGAGTACGTGGCCACACTTGTGCACACACAACAGGAAATGTGTTCTTAAGTATCATACCCTTAAATCAATTGCCTCTCATTTTGAGTAGCTTCACTTGAGTTCCACAGAGACAACCTTAGAAGAAATATAAAGGAAGAACAGGCTGCAGTTTAAAGCTATCTTTTCTTGGGGAAAACATCTACAGAGTTTGTAAGGGAGCATCTGACACATGAGTTATCTTTGAAGTATCTTAGACGCAAATGGTAAAGAATGAGAAATGAAAACCACAGTTTCTCCTGAATTAGTCTTATAATTCTGTAAGAAACTATTAGCAGAATCAGAATTATTCTCCCAAATTCAGGATCATTACACTTCAGTTGCTGATTATGAATAAATCTAGCTTTTAAAAAAAAATCTCTGGTTTGTGATTACATCACAGTTATTAAAACTCTTTGATGGGCTGGGGATTTAGCTCAGTGGTGTAAGCACCTGTCTGGCAAGAGTGAGGTAGCAAGTTTGATCCCTGGTACCAAAAAAACCTCTTGTTTTTTTTCCTTGGTACCGCGGAGCGGATCGAAAGTGCTTGCCAGGAAGGCACTGAGGCCACTGAGCTAAATCCCCAGCCCAAAACCTCTTCGTTTATTTAGTTTCTTTAGGGGAGAGAGCTTTTTCCTAGGAAAAATATGCCTATACTACGATGATTAGGATAAAAATTTTACCATGTTTTTTGAGATGATACTAAATGATGTCTAAATCAGGTTTTATGCTATTATAGCCCGCTTTTACACTTACAAATTTACATGAAGAAATCTTTTCTTTTCTTTTTTTTTTTTTTTGGTACCGGGGATCGAACTCACACTTGCCAGGCAGGCGCTTAAGCCACTGAGCTAAATCCCCGGCCCTACATGAAGAAATCTTAACGGTTAAGATTTAGATTCAAGGAGCATGTCTAGAAGAAATCAGCCAATCCATTCATACAACAGTGAAACCCTTAATATGCACTGGATCTTGTTTAGACGATTAAAGGCACATGGGAGTCTAAGCCTGCCCACAAAGAACCAAAACTTTGGATGAGGAAGCTAAACCCAAAGGAGATCTTTTGTAAATTAAATCTGACTGAGTTACTGTCAAAAGTAGACATTGCCTGAATTCCCTACAATGTCAGGGACAAATCACAAGCCATCTCAGAAGAGGATATTATGGTCACTATCAGAGATCCTGAGGCTGCATGGGGAATGAATTTTAGCCAATGCAGCATTTCACATGGCAGTGCAAGGAGGGGATATATTTTTCAACAAGGCTAAGGTTACTCAATTTTGGTGAGTTGAGGCAGAGTAAGTAGTTTAGAAGTGTGGGTGGAAATAAAAACAGCTGAAGAATGAGTAGCATTTTAGTTAGGGGACAAACTTGGACTACAGTGAAACTTTAGAGAAGTGAAGAATAAGAAGCCCAAGAGCAGTGTTGAGGGCAGAATGGGTACACATCTTTTCAAGATTTATTTGCATGATATGATTTATTATTGAACAAGACTGATTCTTAGAGTTAGCCAAGGTCACCCTTGAGCAATTGGTCTTCAGATTTAGGAAGTTTGTCTTAAAAGGGAAAATACTGAAAATAATCAAAATTAGTTTCAAAATATGTTATGCAGATAGATAATGACCAGAGAGTCAAAAAGTAGCAACAGAGACCTGCACTCCCAGTCTGAGTTTAGCGCTCTGTAATGGCAATCTGCTGCTCTCTTCCTGAACTAGTTGGGAAGTGGTTGTGGCTAGAATCCTTCACATTCAAGATTCTACCCATTCCATGCCAGTTCTGCCTCAGTTATCCTATACAGAGACCCAATTATACCCAATGAGAGAAAGGCTGATACCAGTGAACCAGTAGTAGTATCTAGTTTACAGTAGTTGGGCTCTTGTTTTCTGCCTTTTAGCCTGACTTTCTGCTTTGGTAATCTACCTCCTTCCAGCTCCTACAAGTCAGTACCAGCCATCCCACGGCCCTAAATCCTTCCCCTCTACTCTATGAACTCAGGATCTAACCTCTAAACCAGTAGGTTTCCACCTCCTTTTCTCCTCTCCTCAGCTTACCTATTTTCTACTGAGACTTTGCCTCATTTATACCTGTCTTAGTCTTAGATTAAGCATACATTCTTGAAAACAACAGAATAGCTACCTCTGAGAATGTTGCACTGGCAGAACCCAGACCATGAGATACCTATCTTGAAAGAAACTTGCCATAGGAAAATATGGTATATGAGGACTGAAGCATAGTAGTCTGCTGCCTCGGAGAACTTAGAAAAGAGTTAGAAAATAGGATCCTTTTAACACTGTCATGACTTCTCCAGGAATAGCCCAGATCTCAGAAACACCATTGTTTTCCCAGGCCGTGTCATTGGCCAGTGTTTGCGGTAGTTCTGGGCAGGTTGACTGGGTCTTAGAGGAACGTAAGGAAAAAGGGTTCCCATTTAACAGCCACCCTCTCTGTGATGCAAAGAATGAGGAAAACATTGGTTTTGAAATTCACTCAGTGCAGTCCTCTTTCAAAGTGGTGCTGGCTGATAAAAGCATCCCAAAGTACTCTAGATGAGAGAGTGAACTTGGGGCTTTGACTGTCAACAATTAGCTATGGGACCTTGGACAAGTTATACTTCATTGCTCTAAGATGTCTTTTCCCCCTAGATAGACATGCCAGCATGTACCTAAAATGATTGTTTTGAAGATTAAATTAGTACATTGTAAAGCATTAGCTATTCTGTGTTACTCTGTCTCTGGCTGTGGAATAAGCTTAAAGCTAAACTTCCCACCAATTCTATCATGTGGTTACTGGCACACAGGAATATCCAGAGATTGTGGTCAAAAGATATCAGACTTTCAAACACAATTTTAATTGTACATTCTATGTGCAGAAATCATTACTAATGTGCACACTCCCTTTCCTCCTGTGATTTGTACTGTGAACGCACTGGGTTTAGTTAATAAAGACTCACTCCTAAAAGTTATCAAAACACAAATTGCCTCCAGGGGAAATCCAGACTGGGGTCTCTGATGCCCTCAAGCTTTATTTGTTTGTGCTGGGATTCACCCTCTTTTGGTACCAGTCACCTGTGGCCCTGACTGCTCCAACCTCCTGACTTTGGCCTTGGTGGAAAGCATTACCTTGCTGGAGAATAGGGTTCCTTGTCATTCTTTCCTCCTGGCTGGAAGCCTTCAATTCCTGTTGTTCCTTTTGATTCTAGATCTAGCCATGGCCCACCCACCTAACGGAACCAAACAGCCCTTCTGCAATCAGCTCTTAGAATTCTTTAGCCCACCTAATTATCCTCTTCTGCCAGTCCTTCTCTGTAGAATTTAAGACTGCTCTGTATCCCCCTGGGGCCTTTGATTACCAAAGGAAAACCTAAGGACACTAAGTTCTTAGGGCAAGAACTGAATACTCAGTGAATATTAGAAGAGCAAAGAAATTTAAACAAGGAAATAAACCTCTTATTTTCAATTTTCCCTAATTACTCTGAAGACCTGGAATAGGATTAAGGGGCTGGATACCTCTCTCTCTATGCATTTACATAACTCTAGCCAGGCTGGCAGTTCTTGCATTGAAAACGAATAACTGAGGGGTGTGGAGACACTTGCCTATAATCCCAGCACCCAGGAGGATAAACTAAAAGAATTGTTACGGGTTTGAAGCCAGCCTGGAATCCATAGTGAACTCAAGCCAGCCTGAACTACCGAGGCCCTGACTCAGAAACAGAAAAGCAAATGAATAACTGTATGAGTAAAGATTCCTTTAAATACGAGTAACAATAAACTCAGTTCAGAGTGGCTTATGTTATAAAGAAAATGTAGAAACTGATAAACAGAGTTTCAGGCATGGTTTGATCCAGGGACCTAAGAATGTGGCTGAGAGTATAGTTCAGCTTTCTCTCTCGGCTTCATTCCCAGATAGGTTCTCTTCTGGTAGGAAGGCAGCTGCTTCAAGTCCCTTACCCACATCCTTTTGGCCTAACAAACAACAGAAGATATGGTTTGGTTTTGTTTTATCCAATATTTCCAACCATATCTTAAGATTGAGTGAAGTTGGGCCAACTTGATTTTCGGGCTGATCATTGTATCAGCCACAGTACAGTTCTGATTGGCCAGATGTGGATCCCTTGCGTCTCTGCAGAGGCCGTCCAGCAGGGGGATCTCTGCACGCTAGGGGGAGGGAAGAAGCAGCCAACCTTCTGTGAAACATGAAATGTGTGCTGTCCCACAGAAAATTGAAAACGCACTTTCATGAGAAGTGAAATTGCACGAAGGGAAGACCACAGCTGCCTGTCACAATGGCACAACTAGCAGATTTCCCTGAATAAACATCACATGTGGTGAGGTGAGATAAATGTAAGCAAGCTTTACCCCTGGCATGAGTGTAGGAGACGTGCCCTGAAAGTCTTTCTCCTAACATTAGACTTTATAGAGGAAAGAAACTTAATTTTAGGTCCTGAAACTTAACTTGGCTGTTTCTTCCCACAGTGTGATGTGCCTGTTTTTTATGGTTTGTTTGCTTTGTTTGTTTATTTGTTTGTTTGTTTTGTGACAGGGTCTCACTATATAACCCAGACTGGTCTCAAATGTCCCTCAATCCTTCCAAAGCTGGTATTCTAAGAACGTACCACTGTGACCAGTTTAATTTAGGCTAACTTGACTGGAACAAATGGTTGACAGTTCTTTTTGTATCCTCATTATTGTTTGCAAAACAATTTTACAAATTTTTGTTTTCAACTTCAGCATTACACTAGATAATATACCACATTTTATTTGCATTACCATATATTTATTTTACAGACTGGTTGACCAAGGTTCAGATAGCATAAGTAACTGACCTGGGGAAATAAAACTAAGAAAAGGCAGAGCTATAAAGTGCCCTCAAGTCCTGTTGCCCTTCCTCTAAATTAGTGTTCACCTGTAGAGTATCTCACACAAATGTTACTCAGTATGAAACTTCTCTTGCATTCACATCTCTAATGTCTTTGATCTAGCTTCCCAGAATTAAATTAGATTTTTCCAAAGCAGCTCCCCAGGAACCACTGAAATAACAGCACACCTAGTACCCAAATTGTCAATCCCTATCACTGGAATTCTTTGGTTGTGTTATACACCATCTAAACCTGGCTACTCATTCCATGCAGCCATCCAAGACTATATATCAGAAGAAGACATGCTCTAATAGATTTGAGGGATGGTCTTAACTGCATCAGGCAAGCAAGCTGTAGGCCTCAGAACATTCTGCTGGACCACTAGAGCTAAGAATCTCATTTGTTTATCTTTAGTCTCCAAATATGTAGACTTGACAAAGTTCCCTGAGGCCTTGTCTCTTAAATCAGGCAGTAAGCAGGTTGATATATAACCATTATTTATTACAAAGGGATACATTTAACCATAAAATAATTATGCTTAGCTGAATCCCCAGCCAATTTAATACTGTCATAAAAAGTAAAACCTACAATTCAACCAGCTAATGAAAACACGCCACTCACACAAATTCACAAGATACATTAAATCGCCTATCCAACTATTGCAGAATTGATATTTGCAAAACTAAGATCTTCAAGTATGTCTTACGTGTGTCTCCTTTTTCTTTATCTCTATCACCATTACTGTGCTCCAAGCCACTATCACCTTATGTTTGCTCTGTCTCTACAACCTCACTCCTCTTCAAATCTCTCTACCCACAGCAAGTGTCATCTTTCCAACAACACATCGGATCACAAATCTAATGGGCTCAGTGGAAATTCATAACCTTCCCTGTGGCCCTGGTAACCTGGTTACCAGGCTGGTTCTTCCTCCTTTCCCAGCCCATACTCACACCAGCCTTCCTTACTCTTTTCTCCTGGGCTTCCTAGGGATGGCATGGAAGGCATCCTCTTTCCTATCACCCTGAGCCCTTTCTCTCAGACCCTAGTATCTTCTGCCTGAGTTTGGTTCCTTTTCCTAGTCCTTGTTCCCTCGGGCAAGCCTCTTCCTCACTCTTCAAGTCTCAGTTTAAAGGTCTGTCTCTGGGGTCTTTCTCTGCGGTTCTCACACACCACATCCTCACTTCTATACAGTGCTTTTTTCCATAACACCCTGGGCTTCTTGGCAACAATCATGGCAATTGTCAGTCAACTATTTAATGTGCCCCAAGGATCATTTGGGAGATCTGTCTTGTCACCTTTGTATGCCCAGTATATGGCACAGTAGCTGCTAGAGTAGCCCCTCCAAAACTCCTTGAATGAATGAATCAACCATGTCAAGTTTCTGCTAGACTGGGCACCCTCTCACCTGGCCTTTTCCCAGATCCCTCTGGTCTTCCACGACCTTACTAGCCATCAGTGGGTTCTCACTTTTACTCCTCTCTACAGGGATCAGCACCCCAAACTTTACACAAACAATATGACTTCTCCTCTGATTCATTCCTATGAATTCAACCTTCTGCTCACATGCTTATTTTGAAAAAGTATCTGATAAAGGAATGAATTGACCACAGATGCTCTATAGATGAACACCTAGCTCAATGTCTAACACACAATATGCCCTTGACTGTGGGGGTGGGGGGAACATAAAAAAAATGCCCTTGAAGCAGGCAGTAATTCCTTTGAACTACTATACTCAGAACCTAACTTATTTTAGCTGTGGTAGCAGTACACTCGCCTTTTTAACTTGACTCTCAGCTTTTGAGATTCACCTTTGGCTGGCATCGATTACCCGGTGGCTGAGGAAGGAAGGGTCAAGCCAACTGATGTATTTGGACCCTCTGATTGGTGAAGTCCAGGTCTGACCCAAGGCAAGCCAGCAAGGTTTGTTGTCAGTACTCATTTGGGTTCGTAGGCAGATGAGCCCTTCTCAGACTAGCAGAATTGAAACTGGTAGGAAGCAAACCTGTAACTTCTAAAGGAAAGGCTGAGAGGGAAAAGTGTGGTACCATTCCATGGGATGAGCTTGTTTGAGGACTAATGCAGCACCAAGGAAAGCAGAGACAAAATTTGGAGACAGATCAGGTATTGGAGACTTTATTTAAGCCACTAGATTCTATGATGCCTGAGGCTTTCAGTTACACTTGCTAATGAAGTTTGTTCTTTTATTAAAGTTAGTCTGAGTTGGGTTTCTATTACCTTCCCCTCCCCGAAAAAATCCTGTTAATGCCATAAATTAAAGAATAGGAACACAAATGGACATAATAAAAGATAGCAGAACTGGCCTTCAAGAGGCCTTTATGGTCCTCATAACTCTCAGAGTGAGAGGCCTTGGACAAAGTTCTGAGTCCCAGTCTCTTTTATCTGCAGAGTGATCTTTAATATGCTTTCCAGGTTTAAAAGTCTAGGATTCTGGAGTACTGGGATGTTCACAAAGTTTAGACACAAAGGAACCAGCTCATTGGTGTAAGAATTTGGATTAAAATCCTGTAAAGGAAATGGTCCTAAATGGAGGGAAATTTCTTGGCTCTGCGGTATCACACAGATTTTGGAATATTTCCTAACTGTATTTCCAGGTTAGAGAAACAAGGAACTTCCTGGACTGACAACAGAACTTTCTGGGGTTTGAAACCAACAAATAATAAAATAACAACACTACAGACAACTATGGAATTTCATGAGAGGGCTCATTTATCTCTGTCACTGTAGGTATATGTGTACATGTCTATACATCTATATGTATTATTACACAAGTGCACATGTGTATACATGTTTTGTATATTACTTTAAGTTAAAAATTTATAGGAGATACGTCCTTTACTAACTGTAGAGTAATATAAAAATATTTATAGCTAAACATATTAATAATAAGTACTATAAATTCTAGCCAGAGAATTACAAAGAAAGTAAGCTGGTATATAAAATAACAAATATCATATTATAATAGAAGGATAAATGTGTGATAATGTGGCTATTACTCCAGTCATAATGGATAACATGATACAGGTTTGTGATCAACTTTCAACTAAATATTTTTCTGGAACATTTGAATGAAATATTCTGCTTAAAGAAGTATTTTCATACAAAATGTATTGAGCCAGAGTCTAATCTTACATAAGCCAGTGAAAATCCTTCCACAATTATTTTTAATAGCATCCTGATTTATCCATTTTCCCTCAGAACATAAACTGAAAATCTAGCTTTACACATAACACATACAAACCATCAAAGGAAAATAATGCTTTATTTTTATCTTACTATTCATATAAATATCCATGAGGCTGTACTTTTCTCTTTGGTTGCTATCCCTTAGACTGCTACATTAGTTGAAATAACCAAAAAAAAAAAGTCTTAACCAATTTCCCTATAATCACAACCATACTTCCTTAAATAATAATCTTTCAGTCCCCCTCAGAGTAAGATTTCAAACCCACCTTTAAAATTTTTTCCAAGCTTTTTATATCGTTTTTGAGGACATTCAGTGCATATTAGCTCTGGTCCAATGAAAAGCAACAGAAAAAGCATGAAATAACTGTGATGCTTCCATGGCGTCTCACGCCCCAATCAGGAGGGTGGGAGATGAAAAGGGAAGGGGACTGTACAGAAAACATTTTCGCTTCACATAATTCAGAATCTGATCTCATGAGTGATAAGACAAATTTTCAAATAGTTCTTTGTTAATGATTATTCAAAGGCTCTGAAGAAATAGGAAAATATAGCTTTCCCTCACCTATTTTTCAACTATAACTAAGAGGCACAAACCATTTTGAAAGTACTTTTCTTTCTTCTTTCATAAAGTTATAAAATTATATGGTCCATTCTCAATTTACATAGGAAATTGCTGGAGGAAGAGAACTTAGGAAATATTCATTTCCTATGGAACACAGGAAATGTGCATAACCTTTCTTTCTCTCCTTTCCCCTTAACTTCTGGGTGTAAGCTGATTTTTTAAAACTCATTAGCCTCTCCATACATACAATTTCTTTTTCATTTAGGTGTTTTAATATATTTTGATTTTCACTGACATAGCAATTAATGGTAAAGTGTGGCATTTCTACACATGTATACAATGTTTAATGGTGCGATTAGAGTAATCGTATATCTCATTTCAAGCATGTATCATTTCTTTGTGCTGAATCCTCTCTACTAGCTAGTTTTGAAACATTCAAAATAATTGTTGTCAGCCATAGTGCTGAGGAAAATTTGAAGTTATTTTTCCTACCCAACTGCACTCCTTTGTCTATTAACAAACCTCTCTCTTTCCATTTTTTTCTCTACATCTTTCCACACTTTGGTCATCGCTATTCTGTTTTCTATTTCCTCTGAGATCAAATTTAGCTTCCACATATAAGTGAAAATATGTGGTCCTTGCCTATCTGTGCCTGGCTCATTTCACTTCATATATTGTCCTCCAGTTCCATCTATGTTGCTGCAGATACAGAATTTCATTTTTCCTATGACTAATACTCCATCATGTACCTATATCACATTTTCTTTAGTTATTCATCAGTTGATGGACACCTAGGTCCATAACCATGTAAGCACAGGCGTTTCTTCAACACTTGTTTCAGTTCCTTCGTTTTTATGAGATTTCTGGATCACGCAATCATTTTATTTCTACTTTTTCAAAGAACCTCCACACTGCTTTCCATAATGGCTGTACTAATTTATATTCTTATTGGCCTTTGTTTTACCCACTGGCAAGGACAGCTGTGTGGTAGCTTGGATTGGTATTTCTCACACATACTCAATTTGTGCAAACTATTGTGGAACTGTATTCAGTGAGAATGGATTTCATTAATTTCTTTATTCATTCACACAATAAATGTTTATTGAATGCCTACCATATACCGGGCATTGTGCTATGCTTTAAGTATTTGGTTGAGTCTTTGCCCTCAAAGTCCAGCATAAGAAACTGGAAACAAATGTCGATGCCTCAGTATATAAATGAAATGCCAGGAAATGCAGGAAGCACAGCATCCCAGTTAAGGTGAGGCTCATTTTCAAGAAAGTGGGGACACATGTCAACTGAAGCATGACAGTAGGAAAGAATTTGGTCATGCCAGAATAAAAAGAAGGAAGGATGTTCTTAGCAGATCCATAGTGCAGTCTAAGTGCCAGAAGCATCCAAGCCAAAGAATTGTGCCAAAAAGATTTTTTTAAAACGAGTATCAAAGTTTAGATCACAGGACTGTACTGGCTCATAACTTGCTGTGGTAAGTGGATCTGTGTGTTTCTAAACAATTGACAGTGTCGCAGCAGCAAACTCAGTACAGACAGAATGAGGCAGATCAGAGCTAAGGCTCAAAAACCACTGTCAAAAGCCCCTCATACTGTGAAAGTTTCATGAATTTCCTGAACCAAAGGTCATTTGCACTCCAGATGAACAGACTGAAAGAGAAATGCAGCAAGAAGGATGGAGAGAAGGCAACCATATGACACAGACAGATGTTTCCAAAAGACTTGTACACAAGTTTTCCTTCTCTTTCTACACTTCTTGTTGCAACAGAGCCTGTTGACAAGTGCTCTTGCAGTTCTACATGGATTTCCTACCAAATAACCCTTTTTCCTTGCATTTTAAGGATGGGAGCAAGCATATAAAATTCGTATCTGTTATGAGAATTGATAAGTAGAATTTATTCAATTCTGCTTATATTACTAAATATTGATATTTGGAGATTGGGGATTTTTTTCTATTTATAGGTTAAATCCAGATGTTTTCAATTCATGTAAAATGACAGCAAATATGTAATACATTCTTCAATAATCCATATAAAGCTCAGTACAATGCCTGGCATGTAATAAGTGCTCAATAAAAGTTAGCTGTTGTTATTGCTGGTATGACATATTTACAATAAACAAATACAAAGTGTTTTCTAAGTCGTACACACTCTCTTTAAGTCAACAATGCAACCATATGGTGAAAAAGAAAATAGTTTGTGAAAACATAATGAGAAACACAGGTTTTGCTTTGTTTCTTTCCACGACCACAGTTTCACTTTATTCTTCAGATGCAAATGACTGCCTTTATCTCCTTTAGCTCTTCTTTCTGGTCCTTGCCTCCATATTTCTAAATTACAGAGATGTATTTCTTACTGACTAACTTGAGGCATCACTAGATGCCATCTTTCCATGGCAGATGGAGACTTAGGACTTCAACAACTCATTCATTCAGCAAATATTTATTGAGCACTTACTAGCCAAGCAAAAGGTACTCATGGATAATACCATAGTGAACAAAACTGACACAAAATGTTGCTTGAAAGGAGGTTAGATCTGAATGGGATAGAGAGGTGATTAAACAAGTAAAGTAATCAGCATGTAAGATGGCTATAGATTCAGTGGAGGAAAATTAAGTAGCAGAGGAGGACAAGGAGCATGGGGGGGCTGTGATTTAGATGGGTCAGGGAATGTCACTGAAAAGCTGATACTTGAGTCCTATTAATGCTGGGGGATTTTTTCATGTTGTTTCTTCACCTTTGTTGTCTCTTTTATGTCTTCTTTGGGTGAACTACTAATAGATACAGATCCTTTTGATTTAATCTACAGTGAGCTTAGATTTTTCTTTTGTATATGTTTCCATATTTATCTTTATATTTTATTGTTTGAGAGGTTTTCTTGACTACCTTTTTAACTCTTTGTGCACAAGGTATTAGAAGGTCTATTTTTGAGATTCTTTAGGTCTTGAAAATTAGTTTGGGGACTCCAATTTGGGGACATAAACCAAGGTGTTGAATTGTGTGCCCCAAGAAATGAGTGACAACACACTGACTCATGCACTGTTTAGACTATTTCTAAACTTGAAACTAAATACCTGGAATTCCAGAATCCTGTCCCCCTAGGATTATTCTCTGGGGAAATCTGGTTTCTTTCGTCTTTATTTCTCTATGTGTGCAAAGAAGCTGCTTCATTTGTTCTTCTAAATCTATAATTCAGAAAATACGCAGAAATTTCTTAACTGCTATGGCCTCCTATCCCATTCTTTTTATTCTTGTAGATTCATACATTCTTTGCATCTGTACTATGATTCTAATGTGGCCTAGGGAAGAAGAAATTTCTGAATTAGTTAATCTACTGTCTCTAAGTGGGTGTAGGATTTTTAAAAGGTATTTATTATTAAAATCTTCATGACATACATGTATGTATACAATGTATGTACACTTTCCCATATATTTGTCTCAAGTATATTGCATATGTATATATGTATGTTTATACATGTATGTGTATACATATGTGTATATGGGTGTTTATGTGCAGATATATGTGTGTAATCTTTTTTCTATCATTTCATTTTTTTGGAATTACAATATAGAAACTTGAGAAATCTTAATCTCAAGGATATAAAATGCTATACATTACGTTTTAAGGTGAAAGAGCATAACTTGTTAGGCCCTATAAGACTAGAGTTTGATAGCTCAGCAGCAGAATAACGCCTGCCTTATGTAGCAAGCACGAGGTGGAGAGATTAATTCCAAGTACAAAAAAAAGTCTAGAAATTAGATCTTTTTTAGACAGAGGAAAATCATTTTTAAATATCTTGAAGAAAAAAATTTAAATACAACTACATACTAAATACCACTTAAGCAAAGTTCAGAAGTTTGAAACATACTCTGTGATCTATAGAGAACAAGCGTATGATTTGAATGGTGAATGATGTGAGCAGTTACACCTTTTAGAAAGACCACTGACTCTAACAGGAAGAATTTAGTGTGGGCGCAGCAGTGAAAAGCATCAGTTTCAGGTGAGAGTAGTGAGCCAAGAAAGAGATAAAAGTGGCTAAAATCAAGGCAAAGGCAGTGGAGACAGACAGAAGTGGGCCAACTTGAGAGATACTTGGGAAATAGAGTTGATGAGTCTTGACATTTGCTAGAAATGGAATTAAGAAGAGAAAGAGGAATCCAGATGATTCCTGGTTCCAGACGGGTGCTGATGCTCAGGCAGATAACTGTTGGTGCCACTTCCTAACTACAAAGCATGGAAGGAGCAGAGCTTAAGATGCCAAAGCAAAGAAAGAAGAGACTAGAAGGCAGAAGCTTGTACACATACTATGGCAGATCACAACCAACCAACCGCAGACTCCTGAAGCACGGCATGTGCAATCACACCCCCGCGTGGGCTGATAGGCAATCCCTGCAGGACCCTTGAAAGAGACAGTGATCTAAGACCACAATGAGAATACGACTGCCTATGACTGATGAGTCTACAGAAAAGATACCACATTTTTCAGAGACACTACATATGTGACCGGAGACACCACTAATCACATATAAAGTTGTAATTTTTAAGCAGGTCATGCATCACTGCATCCCAATTATCACTGTATAAAACTCTGTACTTTCCAAATTAAAAAATACATATTCTATTGAAGCACACATGAAACATTGCTCAAAATCAACCATGTGTCAGGTCACAAACGACAGATCAATTACATTTTAAAAACCATATTAGTTTTAAGTTAGACACCAACAGTAATAATACTGTTACTGAAAGGGAGAAACACATTGAATCACATTTTGATTAACTGTACCTAAGAGTGAAAGAGAAAAAAATGTTAAAAGTTATAAAATATTTAGATGTAAACAACCATAAAGTACTAGAAAGTAGGGGCATAGCTAAAGTGGTACTAAGATATAAATTTATAAGTTCAACTTTTTTTTTTTTTTGGTACCAGGGATCGAACTCACAACCTTGCGCTTGCCAGGCAGGCCCTTACATTGCTGAGCTAAATCCCCAGCCCAAGTTGAACTATTTTTTAAAAAGGTATTAAAAATGAGTATGAATTTACTCCAAGTAAGTGTATCAAGTCACTTAAGGAAAAAAGTAGCTACCAAAGCCAGATTTCATCTTTGTTTATATATAGCATTACTAGGTGAATAAGCCAATCTCACTGTTCCAAGTAAAATTTATATTAGCCAAGCAATAAAAACACTGATTTTATTTACTCTGCCCTTTTGGTCTCTTTTACATCTGTTATTGAACAAAAACTTCTGTGAGTTGGTAGGCATTTAGCTTTCTTGTGTGCCATATATACATAATGGCTGTATCTCCATATAAGATGAGTCTCTGAATGTAGATATTATAATCCAACTTGGACAGGTATTCTCTAAATTAAAAACATCTCTGAGGAAAATACAGGGATAAATCAGATCATGGACCCAGGGGTCAGACAAAACTGAATTCTGAATCCATTTTATATCTATATAACCACTGAAACTTCAATGATGACCTGTAGCTTAAAGTTGCAGTGACTTCAGTACCAGACAGAGATGACTGATGCGATGATTACAAGTCAGTTCACACATAGAACTCACCTCAATGCCTTCAGTCAAGGATCACTAAATAGCAAGTTATTAAAAAGAAACTATAGTTTATGGTAAGCAAACATCTTAATTTTAACAAGCACCTCAGGGTACATTTTGCATTTGGCTTTTGAAATTCACAACACTCCATGAAATGGGCTCAATTCTCATTTCACAATAAGATAGCTAAGTTTCAGATAGTTTAACTGTTTTGTCTGAAATCGCCAAGCCAGTTCGTCTGTCTGGTATTAGAATCCAGATATCCTGACTTCCTGGTGCATTGTTCCTCCTATGATGCATTTCAACAGGACTGCTACTTAGAGATCTTTTGCAAAGGCCCTTTATTCTATCAGCTTGAGGAAGACACAGGTTCACTTATCTCTAGATCTCTTGAAACAGTAGAACTAATACTCTATATAAAAACATAGACCTGGGATAGGTCTGTAAAAATACAGACTTTTCTGGGAACAAAATGACCTATGAAATTTGTGTTCACTTCTCTTTTAGAAAATTAATATGTAATTTATATAAAAAGTTGACCCTATCTAGTTTCATGAGTTTTGAAATGCCTGAAGTCACCTGAGCATCAGCACAATCAAGGAAAGCTCCATAACCTCCAAAAAGGCTTGTGTCACTTGTAGTCAGTGGGCTTCCTTGTGTCCTGTCACTGGTAACCACTGATCTATTTTCTGTCCCTTTTGAGTTTACACTTTAACCCTTGGCTCACTCCTGTTTTGTTTTTGAATAAGGTTCCATTTTGTGAATGTACCTCTAGTTCCCCCTAGTAAAGGATATGTTGGTTGTTTCTAGTTTTTGGTGACTACAAAAAAAGCCACTTAACTGTTTCCTTACAGCTTTTTATGTAACCATGAGTTTTCATTTCCCTTGGGAAAAATACCTACGAAATACCTATTGTTCTGTCTTTAACCTTCTGTAGGAGGTTACAGAGTGGCTGTACCATTTGTGTTCCCACCAGCAACATATAGAGTTGCTGTAATTCTTGCAAGCACTTAACATAATGAGACATTTATTAGTCTGTTTTTAATTTTTTGCTTTGTTATTTTTTTTTTAACTATTCCAATAGGTGTAAAGTAACATGCTTTACCTATATGGCTACATGACAACAGTGTCCTAAGGATGTCTATTCAAACAAATAGTTATTGTAATGGACAAAGGAAGTGTAAACAAAACCCTAGTCAATAACTCTGCTAGTCATTTTTTTTCTTTCTTATCCACTTGGATATATGCCTCAAATATACAAATGATTATATAAATACACACAGACAAGTAAATAAATCTCACCATTTTGGCAAATACCACACTGGTGCACTGTAAGAAAGGATTTTTTTTTCTAGCCCTTGAGGAGTGCTATGTACTCTTTCACTCTTCCAAAGGAAAATAAATAGATATTTATAAAGTATGGTAGGCAGAAAATGTCCCCACCAAAGATGTTCATGTATACAAAATGGTGTAAGAATTACTTTAAGTCAGGAAAGGAGATACTTCCAACAAGTGAGGCGATATATTTAACAAGTGAAATCACGTGATCTAGGCTGAAGGAAAAATTTAGCTGAAGCAAAGATATCCTAGTATACAGAACTTGTGACTGTGCTGTGTTACATGGTAAGGGGATTTACTATCGGAGATGGAGCTAAGACTGCCGCTAAGCAGACTTTCACATGGGTCCCTGATCCTGGCTTTCCCAGTTAGATCCGGAATAAGCATAGGAGTCTTGTGAAAATAAAGAGGAAAGTGAGAATGTCAAAGGCACAATTGTGCAGCATGAGAAAAACTTGGCACTGCTGGTTTTGAAGATGGAAGCAGGTCACAAGCCAATAAATGTGGGCAGCCTCTAGAAACTGGAAAACCCAAGGGAACAGATTTTCATGTAGAGTCCTCCAAAGGACTCAGCCCTAGTGAGACCTGATTTTAAACAGTAGACTTCTGACCTACAGAAATTCAAGAGAATACATTCTTTTTTTTTTTGAGAATACATTCTTTAAGTCTCTCAATTTATGGTAATTTATTATAGCACCAAAGGGAAACCAATACATAGTAAGCATACCTTAAAAGAAGAAAGGTTAGATGGCCACTGAGTGAACTAATTTCTGAATGATTTTTCTTCCCAATTAGTTCACAAAACCTGAATATTACATTTTTGTGATCCCTGCCTGCATTACAGTTTCTTGGAACGCAATCATAGGACATCTCATGCTTCTCCCTGTTTCCGTAATTTTATCCACACTCATGGCTTTCAATATTTGTACATATAATGATTCAGAAGTTGTATCTCACTTAGCCCTTGTTTCAGACCTCCAACCTGAAATACCCCCATTTAGATATTTCACCGGGATCATGGGCTTTACATGACCAAAGCTGATCTCTTGGTTTCCCATTCCCCACCCTCATCCTCATATCCCTAGCTTGCTTTTCCCTAGACTTCTCCAGTTGTTCAAGACGAAACTAGTCAGAATACATTTGGCACCTTTCTGCAACATCCTGCTACTAAGTCTTACCAAGTTTACACTACGTTTCTAATCTTCAAATACATTTTTTAATCTATCCAGTTCTCTTCACTTGTTGTCACATCCTAGTCCAAGCTATCATCCTCTCTCCTAGACAGATGCAAGAGCCTCTTAATTGCTATCCTTGTCTTCCCACAGTGCTTCTCTCTAGTTCGTCTTTCACACTGCAGCCAGAGTGATCTCCTAGAACACAGACAGACAATATTATTCTGTATAAAAATCAGCAGCCTCTGGTTGGTCAAATGGGAATATGCAAATTCTTCATCATGTCTCAAAAGGCCCCGTATAATTCTTCCCATCTCTCCAAATCCATCTTCTACCACTACTCCCACCCCCTTAACAGTGTGCAATCACCTTTCATTCCTTGAGCATTTCAATCTCCTTCCAACCTTGGGGGCCTCATTTGAATTTTTCCTTCACCCTAGATCACATGATTTCACTTGTTAGATATATCTCCTCACTTGTTAGATATATCTCCTTTCCTGACTTAAAGTAATTCTTATACCATTCTGCTTTTTTCTTATCAAAATCTTACTGCACTTGTACTTCTTTGTTCAATTTCTGTAGTTTTTACTGGCTTATGACCTCCCAGGGACAGGCACTGCATCTATTATGTTCATCTCTGGGTTGCTAGTCCCAGGCACAAAGCCTGACTGACACATAGTAGGTGCTTGATAATGTTTGATGAAGGAGTAAATTAATAAATTAATGATGAATTTCAACAAAGTACACAGATGTTTTTAAAAATGTCTTCTCCTGGGGCTGGAGACTTAGCTCAGCAGCATAAGTGTCTGCTTGACAAGCACAAGGTGGTTAGTTTGATCCCAGGTACCAAAAAATAAATAATTAAATAACAATTAAAAAAATAAAAATTGTCCTATAATCTTCTGGAGATTACTTCTGTCACCCCATCCCAGGCAATCTTCACACTTATTATTGCTTTCCCTAGGCAGTGCCACATGTTCCAAAACCTTCTGCAGTATAAAAATACATCTGTCCTATGCCACATTCCCTCAAGGATTCTGCCCTCTTCTGGCCACTATAGGAACCCATTCTATTTTAATGAACACTGTATATCATCTAATTAATTTCTTCTTGTAGACAATATTTTTATCTTAATTGGAAATTTCTGGAAGGGCAAGAGCTTGTCCCACAAAAGACTTCAAACCTGCTTTGGATTAGTAAGTCATACAAATCAAGTCCATTACCAAACTCATGAGTGATATATTCATATTCATAACCATGGCAGTCTTTATCAGTTTACTCAGCATCTATTTATCAATGATATCCCTGGTTAAGAAATTCAAGATTTTCCATTGACCTCCAGGCCAAGGAGAGCATAAAAATAGTGCAGCTAAAAAAATGAAACTATCTGTTCCATAGGTATCTTTTACATACCAATATATTGGGGTAGCAGAGATAGTGGATGACCTGTGAGCTGAAACTGTTAGTAATCAGCTGCTATATATCTTTGCAAGCTGCTAAGATTTCCTCATATTTCCATTATGCCTGGGAAAAGATCCTTTATGATAGTAGGCATAAGATCAAGAAAAGGAGCTATTGCCACTCTGCATGATGCCAGGGTAGATGTTCAAAATAATGCTTCTTTCTTCTAGGTTTAGATGACATTTTTTTCAGAATTGGTAGTTTTTATCTGTGAGTTAATATTTCATTGTCAAATAGGAAATACTTGCTGGACAGGTTTCTACAATCCAGCCTAGTAGGGAGACCTCTGTAGGAGTTTGGATTTGGAACAACCGTGTCTACTACTGAGATGTTGGAAATACCAAGGTCACATCACATTGTCCTAGGGATCCCTCTCCCTTCACCTGCCATTGCTCTATTTTCATTTCTGCATATTATCATAGACTGAATCACCCAGGCTTAGAGAAAAGTGGCACTAATGAAAAGAGATACACTCAGAAATCCAAACAATCTCAGGTATAAGGACAGGATTTCCCAAATGGTGAGTGGAGTTTCTCCCAAGCAATTGTAGAAGGCAGAGGTATTCATTTGAAGAAGCACATATCTGAGGTCTAGAGTTCGAGTTTGGGTGTGGAACATGTTTAAGGAAACATGTGAATAGCTCAACAACCTCTTGGATTATTTTCCCTTAGACAATGGAAACAATGTTGCATTTATTACACAGTTTTAGATGACTTGTTACATTATTATGCTTTATTATGAATATAATAAGTAACGTTATTACTATGAATTTTATGTGATCATTCTCTTTATATATATCAGTTCTCCAATCAAATTTGAAGTACCCATACACCCCTCAAAGGACTGTTGAGGCAATACAGCAGTGATCCAGTAATAGTTAGAAGCATCAGAATCTTTTGGTTGCTGCAAATCAAACTGTGTTAAGTGAAAATAGTGAATTCATTGGATCAGGATCATGTAGCTGAAAAGTCTGGCACTGAATTATGTATTTAGGGATCTTCCTTTCTGTTGGTTCTTTTTCTTTATGCTGCCTTTATTTTCAAACAGTTTCTCTCACAGATTGTTGGACTGTCCAGCAGTAGTTTCAATTTGGAAACTCCAACAAAATCAAAACTTTAATATCAACAATATTTCAGTACCAGTTCTAGGTGAATACTTATTCTCTTCATTCCTTATTTGTCTGCTTCCATAATAATCACTGTGGAGGTGATTGCCAAGTCTGGATATTGGGAAATGGATAGACATCTCCATCTCTGAAGCTGGAGGGCAAGGGAGGTCCTTGAATCTTTCAGATTGGACAAATAGATATGTAATACTAAATCAGGTATTGATAAATGTCTAAATCAGGTACTGATCAATGAAAATCAGGACCAGTTGCCAACCCAATGAGACAGAGTATTCCAGGTCTGAAAAATGGTGAATGCAAGAGTCTGAAGGTGATATGCTCTGGGAATATTTGAAAGACAGTGAAGGTCCATGTGTCTGGAGTATACTAAGATAGGATCAAAATGTAGGAAGTGAAGAAAGAAAGGTAGATAAGAGGTAAGTCAAAGACAGACTTGTAGAGCACTGCGAAGATCATAGAATTCATTCTAAATGTGACTGAAGGAACTGAAAAGATTTAAGCACAGGCCTGACATGCTGTTACTTACATTTAAGAGGACGACTGCCAACTCTTAAAAATTTTAGAACGTGCAGGGTATATAGAAGGAAGGAAAAAAACAGATGAGCTAGGAGGTGCAGTGCAGGAATGCGAGATGAAAGATTCCAACCAATATCTTGGGCAGCAATGGCTATGGTAGAAGTCAGCTACATTATCAGATTTAAGAAACATTTTTAAAATGAATGTCAATAGGACTAGGAGAGGAGTCTGATACATGATATGAGAGACAAATGAGTCCAGATGATTTCAAAATTTCATGCTAGCAAAAGATGGGGAAGTTTCCATTTAGGTAAGAGTCATGTAAAGAATAGTAGTAACATATCACAACACACATGCACACCACACACACACACACACACACACACACACACTTCAGTTTTTAAAAGTTTATGAACTGTGTTACCTAGAATCTGGCACTCAGTGCCTGCACAGGTCTTGTAACCCTAAATATCCGCTCTCAAGACTAACATCCTCAGGCCTCCAGGGAAATACTTCTCCTCGTCTCTTGCCCCACATCCTTGAACCAATAATGAGCTCCTGACTGTCACAAAGTGTATAGATTGTACCATTGCCAACACTGAGATAAACACTGTTTTGAGTGAGAAAAGGATTTGAACGGTGGAAGCACTCAGGTAAGAGAGGGGGGAAATGAACTACTCACATCTTTCTTCCTGAATAAATGGCATCACTTCCCAGCAGCACTGAGCATCAAGCTCTTGTTTCTCTTTATACTCCAACTTTTGAAGTGGGAATTGCTACAAATTAGCTCAGTGTTCAAAATGGCTACTTACGGTCTCTGAGGAACACACTTCGCAGCATTTTAAAGAATCACATTCATCTTAAATTTAAATGTGGGCTGGGGATTTAGCTCAGCGGCTTAAGCGCCTGCCTGGCAAGTGCAAGGTCGAGAGTTTGATCCCCAGTACCAAAAAAATAAATAAATAAATAAATTTAAATGCATAAACCTAACTGATGCATGCAATGTAATACTGGCTCTTCACCCTGGTGATCAGATGAACATTGAACATTAGTTTTATAAATAGTTTTACATTAAAAATTTTTAATAAGATACAGTTTTTTCAAATAGCTTATTTTAAATATATGGCCATTAGGGAATGAAGGCACAGAGTCATTTAGAGACAATTTTTGAACTTTAGGATTGTAGTTAATCAACTGCTTGTCCTTATTGCTGGGGAGTCAGTCTACCAGGGGCACCCCAGTATCAATCCATTGTGTGAACATTTTTGAAGATGGATAAATTTAGTTTAAGTAATTTTTAATTCAAAAATTTGTGGTTCTTGCTTTTAAATATTTAGATGAACTAACTTGGAAAACACAAAAACAATTATTAAAATTTTACTTTTACTATATTGTAATGAGATATATTCAACTTTGTAGTCACTGAATATAGCTGTACCTCATAGTTTCATCTTTTAGAATAATTACTGTCAAAAATCAACAAAAATTAGATGAAAATCACCATTATAACCTAAACAATTTTGCTAAACTCCATAAAAGTCAATTTTATGGATTAACATTATTATACAATAAATACAATACTATAAAATTTATGTATGTCTTTATTATTCATCCCAGTATTTCTAGCCTATAGATTAAGTAACATTTAACAATGATTTTACTAATGTTCAGTCTTATATGAAGCAATGCATCTATTTGTATTTTTATTGTTATTATGATGGTATATTTGACAAAGAAGGAAGATTGAACATATTTTATTTGCCAATGGTTAGCTTGGATTACAGGTTTTTGAGCCTTTGGATATGTGGTGCAGCCCATTTGGGCTCTGGCCTGGGCCTCTTGAATATTCAAGCAGCCTCCTTGCTCACAAGGAGGAGTGTAATTAGCTCTGTCCAGAGGGGCAGAGAATGTTTCACTGACGACAAGGTCCTTGACAGGGTTCATCAGTGGATGCTCGTCCCCTCAGGCAAAGGAATGAAGAGTGGGGTAACACCTGCAAAACTGGAGAATTGTGTTCCGTGCATCGCAGTGATCTGACCTGGTTGCATAGAAAGCATGTGAGGGGCATGTATTAAATTGAGTGGGAGAGCAGACTTGGAAAAAGATATGACTGACACAGACCTTGTTGGCAGTCACCATTGACTGCATTTGTTCATTGGGAAATATCTTTCTGAGCACCTTGTGCTGGGCACTAGACCACAATGAAGCAACTGAGTGATGTGAATCCAGTAATGTCTTAAAGATGCCTTGAATGGGGGCTCCTAGTACAAACATATTTGTGATTTTATCCATGCCAGGATCTTGAACCAAATAAACACTCTATATTTGGGGCCAGGGGTTTAGCTCAGTGTTGTGATCGCCTGCCTGACAAATACGAGGTTGTGAGTTTGATCCCTGGTACCAAAAAACCACCAGAAAAGCAACAACAACAACAACAACAACAACAACAACAAAAGCGCTCTATATTTGCTGAATCAAAAATCAAAGCATTACTGTTGGAATGCTTAAATTTATATTTAGGTTATGCTGTAGGAATCACAATGGTGAAATAGTTTCTCAGGTCCCAACCCTGAAAAATGTGGGGAATTCATGAGCTCATTCTTAGAAACGCTGACAGCATCGAAACCTTGCAAATAATAAAATATTAATAAAAGTAATGAATTACTATTATTACCAATAGCTGTCTTGTATCAATAACCTAGTATGCACTGATCACTATGTTAAATGTTGTATGTGAATTTTCCCTTAATTTTTACACTAAATCGATGATGTTTATTGATTACAAAGGAGCAGAGAGATAAATTAACCTATTCCAATACAGTTAATAAGTGACAGGACAGAAGTTCAAACCCAGTTCTGCTTGGATCTAGAAAGATGTGGAGGTGTCCTACCCCTCCTCTCATGCTATTCCACAGGCTATCCCACAGGCAAGGAACTCACACACCAGGAACAGCCAATGCTAGCTATTTATTGATTGATTGATTGATTGTCTTTTTGAGACAGGGTCTCACAGCGCAGTTCAGGCTGGCCGTGGGCTCACTTTGTAGCCCAGGCTGGTCTCGAACTTGTAACAATCCTCCTGCCTCAGCCTCCCGGGTGCTGGAATTACAGGAGTGCACCACCACGCCCAGCACAGCCAATGCTTTTTAAATAGTGTAGAGAAGAACTATGATCATCCTCCTAATGCACCACTTGGTGTGTTGTTGGTTTTTTTTTTTTTTTTCTGGTGATTTTACAAGATTTGGACAATAGCCACATCTATATGATGAACAGATGGAGCATGAACTCTTTCCATCTGGTCCATCTCTGAAATATGCTCACCTCACTGGGTTGGTGAAGAGGTTTGTGTGGTAGGTTAAGCACCACCACCCCATAGCCAAAAAGGAAATACAGTTATTTCAAAATCAGGCCAGAGGGAAAAGGGTTTCATTTCCCAAGATTCCTATGTTCTGTTAGTGAGGGTCTATTTGCCCCATCAAAGAATCAGTTGAGACACATTCTTTACTTTCAAATTGGAAGCACTTGCTCTATTAGAAATGTTTAAAAGAATGTAAATAGTAAGAGAAGGGAAATTTACACTCTGGATACAAAAGCTTGGTAAGAGATTTCCCTACAGAGGAGTCTTGGTTGCTGAAAGCCAGATGAGGGAGGCAAGGGAGGCAGGGACCCCATACAGTTATGCAGGTTGGTCACTATCTAAGTGGACCAGGCCATGGTGGCAGGAGAGCCCAAATACCAGTTGGTACCTGCTTGCCAGTTCATGCCCACTGGGCAAAGCTGTGTGGGTGCTGAAGTGGAGTTTTGTTTAGGTTCGTATATACTCACCAAATGTACCATCAACCATCCTGCCCCAGAGGTCCTTTACTTTTAGGGTGCTAGTGGTGAATTTGGGGCATTTGAGAAGTTACAGGGAGTTACAGGGAATCTGGCCCTGTGTATTTCAATTCAGAAGCCACTAGCCACATGTGACTCTTGACCACTTGGATGCAGCTAATGCAAATTGAAATGTTTTGTACATGTAAAATTCCAGACTTAGAAGAATAAATGAAAACAAAAATGCAAAATAGTCATATGGATTATGTATTTTACAGTGAAATCTATTAATAAATAATAATAATTAAAGAAAATATACTATTAAAATTAGCTACATCTTTCTTTTAATTTTTTAAATGTGGCTCCTAGAAATTTTGAAATTATTTATGTGACTTGCGGGGATTTCTCTTGGATGACACTGCCCTAGTCAGGCAAAGCTAATTTAAACTTTCCACACACTTTCATGCTTGGCTTCTTCAAGAAAGTTTTTAAACTATGTATTTTCTGTGAAAATAAGCTATTCTGAAGATGAAATGAGTTAATGTATGTCCCCAACACTACACTGATATGTCAAGATTTATTATTATTATTATGGTTTTCTGATCCCATGGCTTCAGTATGAAAGGCTGGAAAACCAGGTCAATACACCCAGCACTCTAACGCAGGAAAAGTTGGGTGTCAGGGCAGAATCGTAGCTTCCAGCCAGCGGAACTTTCCTTTGAGTACTGTCTTCACTTTTCAGAAATCTTGCCTTTCTTTCCAAAAAGATTCCTCATGCCTAGGAAATATTCTTAATCAGGTATCTGACACCAAGTATCTGCATTGGGGTGTCTGGGTCATCAGTCTCACAGAACCAACACGCAAATCCATTCTGTTGATCAGACTCTCCTTGAGCTTCACTTTTAGATTAAATGTTCCCATCAGCACTATTTTTTGTTTGTACTATAACCATACTGCCTCTTTCCTTTTTTAAGGGCCTAAAAACAAAAACAAAACCCAATGAACTATTCCACTACCACAATGCCATTCACTTGTACCTGGCTTACAAATACAGGCAGATTTTTCCAGAGCAGGTGAAGGTAGGAGAAAATAATACCCAAAGTCTCATTTTGGAAAATGCCTCAAAGATCTTTATAAATCCTTGGTGCAAACTAATGTCTTTGTAGGTATTTTTATAGTGTTTTTGTTCTTAATTTAGAAAGCAAGGAGGAATCCATTAATGTTAATATTCAAATTCTGAACCAGGCTGAATATTAGGGGTTGACAACAAAGTTCCAAAAGGCAACTGTAGGGGTTGCCTATATCATGGGTCTCGTTCTTCTCCAAAGTTCATCCTCAGATGCCTTGCAATCATTTGTTTAGCTTCCCTTCCCACTCAGGCTTTTTCCCAGGACTCCTACACCTGCAAAAATTCCCACTATAACCGAGTTGTATTTGTTAAGATTATTGATAAATAAAAACCTAATGGATAAAAAACACAGTGATAAAAGCAACATAAACATGGAGGAAGGGCACAGCCTGATGACCGGATTTTTTAAAAATTTTACTTAAAGAGTAAAAAAGCAGAACAGAAAAAAGTTGTTCATGTTACAAAATTAAGGCATACAAAGTGGACATTCAAGCAGTGAGGCTGCAAACAGTTCTGTTCAACAATCCAACAAAAACTTAGTATTACAGTTATCAAACCTACACACTTAAACATACATGCAGTTATATAATTTAGAGCACTTTCTTTCCCTCCTTTTGCTTTTCACATCCATTATCTGTTTAGTTATATCATGTTCCAGCTTGCTCAGTATCTTATTGATCTGTTTTGTTGTTGTTATTTTCTTTTTAATCACCTTATATAATTCTGTTGTTTTGCTTTTGAGTTTCTCCTCACCCATGTCACATGGATCAGCTTTGGTGGAGTTGGGAGTTTTTGGAGGTATTTTGTTACCTTGTTTTCTCATGTTCTATTGTTTTTTTTATTTAAGTTTTTATTAACTTGGAGGTAGCAATATACAACAAAACAGGATGGAATAAAGCCAATTGAGTCAGTGTAGTGAAATTGGTACAGAACATCACAGCAGGTCACTGGGGCAACAGTAATAGGCACCACTGTATATCTCGTTGTTGTTCTTTCAATCAGGTATAGCAAAATCAAAAGAAATACACAATATTATAGAACTTATGAAAAGAACATATTGAATAGAGCAACACTATTAATCAGGACAAAGCAAAATGGTGATAAAAATATCTGCCTTCAAAGAGATAGTCGAAGGAAATTCCCCCCACTCACTGCATTATATACGGTCAAGCTCCCAAGAGATGCCAAGATCCCTGGATCCCACTTGCTAACAGGGGGTGGGGAGGGAGATGGTATGTTTGATACTAATCCCATGCCCTGGTAGGCAGCAGGCTGGTTGCTGGTTTGCTCAATACCCTAAGTTCCAACATGGCGCAGATCTCAGGAAACGCTGTTGCTTCTTGCTTCTTGCCCTGGAGTAGCTGCGGCTTGCCAGACCACAGCCGCTTACCAGGGCAGTAGGTTGCTTGCTGGTTGCTCAGTGCCCTGAATTCCAACACGGCTCGGATCTCAGGAAACGCTGTTGCTTCTTGCTTATTGCCCTGGGGTGGCCGCAGCTTTGATGACTGGATTTGTACTCAGAACCATACACTTATCTGAGTTTTTAAAAATTCCAGCCAATCAGAGACAGGAGTGTTACATTGTGCCTTGAAGACTTTGAGGGTTGAATGGGTTAGAATAAAGGGCAGGCAATGAGCATCACTTATTTAAGAAATCAGGATTGTATTGACCTTTCTTTATGAGCTCTGCTGGTTTTATACCACACTTAATCAAAAGGTTTCTACCCATTCCTCTTTCTTTGTCTCTCTTCCATCATTATTTATTTCTGCTGCTCACGTTCTCTTAGCTGAAAAAAACATTTTTCTGAAGTTCTGAATACAGGGAGGTGTGTTCTTAAGCCAGGGGTTGTTTTTCATTAGAAATACATTTAATAAATGTGTAGTCATCCAGGACACTGTCTAGAAATGAATGAATTACAAAGATAAATGAGTATTGTGTGTGCCCTCAAGAAGTTTCAGTCTAGAGGAAGAACTTAGATATGTGACCAATCACTCAACAGATATGCACTAAGTGCTTATGGCATGCTGGGCATGCTCTAAATATAGGGGAAACTGTAGCGCATGAAGACAAAGCATTGTTACCATGTAGCTCATGTTCTGGGGAAATAAATACAACAATAAAGAACTATATAATGTTTCAGATATTATCGGACCAGTTTAGCACTATTCATCACATATCGCTGATTGTCCTCTTGCTGAGTGCATGGCGATGTCATTTTTCCCATTTTGAAGTTTGTTAGCAGTAAGTGTCATGTGTGTCACTTACAGGCAGAAGTTTTAAGAGTTGGTGCACAAACCATCTCCCCTCCCTATTGCTGCAGTGAATGTGGAAGAACACATTGAATGATTCCTGGTCACTCAGACCAGTAGTAATTAACATGAGTAGAGGCTCTTGCTATGGACACATACATGAGCAAGCCAATTCTGCTTTGCTTAACCTACAATATTTGGGGATTATCAATCACCGCAACATAGAGCTTTTCTGATAAGACAGTGGCTAAATACCCTGTGGGAAATAAATCAGGGAAAGGGTTTACAAGAATGACATAGGGAGAAATAAATGGTTTCTATATTAGATAGGGTAGTTAGAGAAGTCTTTCCTGATAAATTGATATTTTGGCAGAGACCTAAAATAAATGGAAGTGACCATCTATAAGGGTATTTGGGTGAGGAACAAATGGTACAGGAAAGGGCAAAGGAGCCTGCCTGGAGTGTGTGATGAGACCCCTGTGGTCAAAGTACCATGAGCGGAGGTGGAGGAGGGACATGACCTTGGAAAGGAATGAGTGAAGAGTGGCTGAGGGGGAAGACTCCATGGTCTACACGTAATGTGTGTGAAGATGGAGGGCAAGGGAAAGTTGGAGCATGGGAAATCATAGCCGATGAACAGCATTTGAGCTGGTCACTTTTAATTCTTTTCTCTAGTCACTTGTGCCCAACTCATCATCAAATCTTCATTACACTTTGGGTCTGTTCCTCGTGCCCTGCCCCCAACCCCACTGCCACTACTTTTTGCTTTAGCCATTTAAACTGAACCATTGTAGTGTTTATTTTTGTTGTTTAAACAGAACAAGTCCTTTCAATCTGGTATGCCTCAAATGAATTTTCTGTGCTACAACTACTTTCTCAGGGAATTGATCCTTTGAAAACTCAAAGCAGCCCTAGATATAATGTATCAATGGCTCCATTTTCCATCATGAAAAAAAGAAAGCACTCATTTCCTTAGCATGGAAGGTGAGGTCCCCATCAAGTGCCAGCCTACAGGTCTTCTTCTTGAGGCTTTACACTATTGTCACCTTTCTCTCCTCCCTCCAGAATTCTTTTATTTCTACATCTCAACATACCTGATCCTCCGTGCCTCAGTATCTGCATGCATGTCATTATCTTGCCATTATCTTTTTGCACATCTTTATCTGCCAGCATCACTCAAATTCTGCTTAATCACAGACTCTTGCAGAGATTTCTAATGCTCTTTTCTCACAACAGAACCAATGAGACTTCTCTCTCCTTGGATGCAAGGTATGACTTAGTGTACATTTCTGTTTATTTCTTACAGAGTGTTCTTTTTTTATATATCCTTTTAAACTATGCACATTTTTTGAGGATGAAACCTTGACATTCATTTCTGTTATCTAGTTGGGCCCCATACAGTTGTTTCCCACTTGTAATATCATTGTGATGTCTCCTTCAAAAGTATTTTTTGGGAGGGTTTTCCCATACCTTGCCTTTCAAACCTGTCCCAATTTCCCACCCTTTGCTTCCAACTCTTGGTTTCTCTCTGTGAGGTGCTCCAAACTAAGTGTTTTAGACCTGCTATGAGTTGGATATAGTTTTACCATGTTCCACAAAGTTTCTTTATGTTGGAAGCTTGGTCTTGGGGTGACAAAATATGGAGGTGATATAAAAACCTTTAAGAAGTTAGGCCTAGTGGGAAGTCCTCAGGTCAACTGAAGGTGCTGTCCTTAGAAGGAATTAAGTAGTTCTCCTGTACCCTCTTGGTAATGCTCTCCAGAGGATTGCTATAAAGACCTAAGTCTGATTCCACTCAGTTCCCTGACTTCCTGGTCATTGCTGTCTTACACATCTCCTTCACTGCTGTCTACCATGAGGCAAGGCAGTTAAAGGACCCCTCACTGGAACCTGCAGCATGTCATTTAGATGTTCAGCGTCCAGAACTCTGAGCTAAACTATATTTTTTACTTTATAGTCAGCCTGCCTCAGATATTTCATTATAGTAATGCAAAATTGATTAATATGAGACCTATCCATATATCCAGCCCAGATGTGCAGTAGACATCCGAAACTTACAATATTGGGCCTGTTTGGAGCAGTTCTGTACCTGGGTAGCTACCAGTGCCAAGGTCTTGCCCTTAGTTAGTCACCAGGTTGGTAGTACTCACCCAGTACTCAATAGCTACTGCACACAGTATTACACAACTGACCTGACTTCACCTTGAAAAAGGGGCTTTGCTTTCCTTATTCTTCACTCTGTGCTTGCTCAGGGAAACAGATGTTTCCCTAGTTCTTCCCTAACCTTTCTTAACATGATATAAAGTTTTAAAGCATTTGAAAATTGAGTGGCATCACTTCCTACAGTAGTTTGGGTGATCCACCAGGGGCCATCAGATTACCTTATCTTACCAGTCTTCTCTTAGCTGCTTTCTTCTTGTCATATTCCTCTTGAATTTCTGGAAATACATTCGGACACATCTACTTAGAAATAGATTTAGTAGAATGTGTTCAAGCCTGTCTGAAACAGGGGCACAAAAACCACAAGAATGAAGTTGTACGCTTTTGATTTTTAGTACTTGGCAATTCATCTCAAATACACATCCTGATATGAATAAGAAGTCAGAATGAGCTGTACTGCTTGTCAGACTCTGTTATGTTAGTGTGAATCTCCTCCTGGGGCCATTTTGCTGCACAGAGTGTGCTTTGAATCTTTTCTGTTCTGGAAAATCCCACAGGACCTATGAGTAAGGATGGTGGCATGCAGGGGCCTGGGTGTGGTCTGGGACAATTCTTGCCTTCCAGCTCCAGAGGCTCTGGGAAAGCAGCATAATTGTGGTAAGGAAGAATTTCTAGACAATACTGATTTCAGGGAGTGAAGGTAAAAGTGAAGTTGAAATAAAGCTCATAAGTAAAAATGGAAAATCAACTAGTCTTCCTGTTCTCTGTTCTGATAGAGCTGATATAAAGATAATCTTAAATAGGAATTTTGACTTTCTGCTGTCTGTAGCTGTCCACATCTATAATACACCCAAATACAATAGAGATGCATGGTTAGAAGTAGATCTCACAAAGGGATCACTGTGATAGTTAACTTTGGTTGTCAACCTGATTGAATTGAGAGTTGCCTAACAAATTGGTAAAACACATTTCTCAATGTGTCTGGCAGTTATATTCAGAGAAGTTTGGCATGAGGGTCAGCAAACTGAGAGAGGAGGGCCCACCCTAAATGTGGAGAGGACCATCAATAGATTGAGGGCTAAATGGAATGAAAAAGCAGGAGAAGGGAGACATTCTTTCTTCCTTCCTTAGCAGGTGTGCTATTTGCTGCTGCTACCCTTCAATATACTTTGACCTTTGAGCACAGTCCAGTAGGCTTCTAGGACATCTCTCTGACTGAGGCTGCAACATTGGTCTTTCTCTTGTTCTGAAGCTTCTGGTTTCTTAGAGCCACACTACTGGGTTCTTCCTCTCAGGCTTGCAGAAATATGCCATGGAATTTTTCAGCCTATGATCTCACATGAACTTGTCTAAGAAATACCCTCTTATACATATGTGTTATATTGAATTTGTTTCTCTGGAGAACACACTGGCCACTGCCATGCAGACATCTTATCCCAGAAGACTTCATGTCAAAGAACATCCATGTGAAGACTTCAAATTATAGGAGAATTAATTTCTTTCCATGACATGGTGTCTCAGTTACTTTCTTGTTACTGAAACAAAATACCCAGCTCCTATAATTTAAAAGAGAAAGGTTTATTTTGGCTCATGGTTTATAGAGGTTTCAGTCTACAGTTGGTTAACTCCAAGGCAGGGTGATATAACACAGGAGAGTTGCACATGGCATAGCAGACAGGAAGCAGAGTGATCAAGGGAGGAAGAATGGAGATACATTACAAAGCTGCATGGCTTTGTAGGCCATGCAACCAGTGACCTACCTGCTCCAACCAGGGATTTAGCTGCAAACTCATTAGTGGACTAATTCATAAGATTCGCACCTCCAAAGACCTCCCAAAAGCCCTACTTATACGTGCATGAGTGTATGGGAGACATCTAGTTATAAGCTTACGATGTTGATTTCTATACCAGATTTTTATTAAAACCAGTTGTCTTTTCTGGAATTTCAGTTATGCATGAAGTTTATTCAGAGACCATTGAGAATGGATAAAATTCAACTGGGAGGATGCAAAAGCTTGTTTTCACATGAATCTATTTGCTCCCAATATTAGAAATAAGGTTTTAATTCCAGAGGTACATGATTTGTTTGGATGTCACTCCAGTAAGCACTGAAAAGACAAGCTAAGCCAGAGTGAGTACTTTAAGAATGAGTCAGAAAGCTAGATCTATGTTTTTCAACCCTGGCTGTACAGTGAAATCACATGGGAATTACTTAATACTCAGAGAAAAGAAGCTCAGGAAGGTCTCTAAACTTGAGAACAATTACCTGAGTAGTGGTAACGTAGTTGTTGCTGACTTAACTGTTAAGAGGTAGATAAGAAGGAGGTGTCCATGGTATCCTCATATCTATTTGAAAAGGATGCTTAGATTCCTGATATTTTGTATCGCTTATACAATCTATTTTTCTTGTTTTAAGGGCTTTCCCACTCCCTAAAAGATAAATCCTAATATGCAGCATTTCTTAGGACTAGACACATTTCTTGCCTTCCTGCTATGTGCCTATCAAACTTTCAAGATTCCAATTACTCTAATTTTTCTAAGTATTTAAACTTATCTATACATTCAAGTACTTTAGTGATAGCAGTCTTCATATCTAAACCCAGGTTGTGTCCTAACCCACAGTACACAAACTATGGCCCTTGGACCAAATCCTGCCTGTCCCTTGTTTTTTAAAATAAAGTTTTATTAGAACATAGTCATTCATACATAGTCTATGGCAGTTTTTGCACTTATACCAGAAGAGGTGAGTAGTACAACATCACCCATATGATCTACAATACAAAATATTGTCTGACTTTATATAGAACATGTTGATGAGTCGTGTTCTAAGCCCCACATACCCAGTGATTGATTTAAGAATAAGAACATGATCTATTTTTGGTCAGCCAGTTATGTTGAAAAACAATAATTTTTCTTTTCTTTTTTTTTAAATTTTATTTAAAGAGAAAAAAAAAACAAACAAAACAAAACAGAATAAAGGGTAGCAACAATACAGAATTCCAAGGAAAAAAGGAAAAGAAAAACAACAACAACAAAAAAAAACACTAAGAAATCATTTCTTGACAAATTACATGCTGACTTCTTGGAAATAGTTGTTCAAATTACAAAGTTAAAACATGTAAAGTAGACATTCAAACAGTGAGACTGTTAACAGTTCTGCTCCACGATCTGACAAAAACAGCAATATGGTCATCCATCTTACCCACTCAAATATACATGCAATTATATCAAAAGGGTAAAATTAAACACAACAAAAC